>QJPP01000785.1:0-118848 GCA_003996215.1 Jaltomata sinuosa
TTCGTCCTTGAATGAGGGTAATGCATATAGAGCTCTAGTCCCTTAGGATTTTTTGAAATTTCGACAGAGTTTCCTTTATAATTGGGACTATCCAAAAACCTGAAACTCAGCAAAAGTCCAGCACGATGCCTCACAGTGCGATACAACTATATACAATTAAATGTAATCATTTTCACATGTTCAAACCTGATCATATTTGCATAGTAGGAAGAGTATCAAGAATATAAGAATATGACTTACCTCTGTACTATCTTCAAGTCATAACTAACTGGGGATGTTTTTTCCTCATTTCTTCCTCGGCTTCCCACGTCATTTCTTCAATATTATTATTTCTCCACAACACCTTTACTGAGGCTACTTCTTTGGTTCTGAGCTTCCTAACTTGACGATCTAGGATAGAAATTGGTACTTCCTTATAGGATAAGTCTTCAGAAACTTGAACATCTTTAATAGGCATAATACGTGAAGGATCTCCTATGCACCTTCGTAGCATCGATACATGAAATACAGGATGGACTGTCTCCAATTCTGTGGGTAAATCTAGCTCATATGCCACTTTCCTACCCTCCGAATGATCCTGTATGGTCCAATATATCTTGGACTAAGCTTTCCCTTTTTACCAAATCGCATAACGCCTTTCATGGGCGAAACCTTTAGGAAAACCCAATCACTAATATTAAATTCCAAATCCCGATGTCGCACATCTGCATATGATTTCTGCCTACTCTGGCCTGTTAGTAATCTTTCTCGGATTAGCTTCACCTTTTCCATTGCCTGATTAACTAGGTCTGGCCCTAATAATCCTGCTTCTCCAATTTCAAACCATCCAATCGGTGATCTACACTTTCGTCCGTATAAAGCCTCATAAGGAGCCATTTGAATGCTTGCATGGAAGCTATTATTATAAGCAAACTCAATTAGTGGCAAATGGTCATCCCAACTCCCTTTAAAATCTAGTACACAAGCTCGTAGCATATCTTCGAGTGTTTGAATAGTGCGTTCAGCTTGTCTATCTGTCTGTGGATGAAAAGCTGTACTGAGACTTATTTGAGTACCTAAGCCTCTCTGGAAAGACCTCCAGAAATTTGCTGTAAACTGAGCACCCCTATCTGAAATGATGGAATTGGGACACCATGAAGTCGAACTATTTCACTAATATACAACTTGGCATAATCTTCAGCAGTATAAGTTGTCCTGACTGGCAAAAAGTGAGCTGATTTTGTAAGTCTATCTACAATCACCCATATGGAATCATACTTCCGATAAGTACGGGGTAAGCCTGTAATAAAGTCCATGTTGATCACCTCCCATTTCCAGGTAGGTATCACTATACTTTGAGTTAGACCTCCGCGTCTCTGGTGTTCAATTTTTACCTGTTGACAATTCGGGCATTGGGCTACAAACTCTGCAATATTTCTCTTCATATTATTCCACCAATAAATCTGTCGAAGATCATGATACATCTTCGTCGCTCCTGGATGGATTGAATAGCGGGAATAGTGAACTTCTGCCAAAATTTTCTCCCGAAGCTCCCCGACGTTAGGTACACATAGACGACCTTGATATCTCAGAACCCCATCCTTCCTTAAGCTCTATTAGTGGTTGCTTTTGTTGTGGAATTTCCTCCCTCAATCTTACTAATTCTGGATCATCATATTGTCTTTCCTTTACCTCTGTCATAAGTGAGGATTCCGCTGTGCTTTGAATAACAACTCCCCCATTACCTTGGTCTAGTAGTCGAACCTGCAAATTAGCTAACTGATGTAGTTCTCTTGTCATCTCAATCTTTCTATTTTCCACGTGGCTCAAGCTTCCCATGGATTTGCGGCTAAGTGCATCGGCCACTACATTGGCCTTCCCTGGATGGTACAAAATATCTACGTCATAATCCTGTTAGTAACTCTAGCCACCTTCTTTGCCTTAGGTTTAAATCCTTCTGTTTGAATAAATACTGTAGACTTTTGTGGTCCGAAAACACGTCTACATGGACTCCAAACAAGTAATGGCGCCAAATTTTCAAGGCAAATATAACTGCTGCCAATTCAAGATCGTGAGTAGGGTAATTTTGTTCGTGCTTTCTTAGTTGTCTCGAGGCATAGGCAATAACTTTACCATGTTGCATTAAAATGCAACCTAACCCAATCCTTGAAGCATCACAATAAACAACATAACCTTCTGTGCCCTCTGGCAGAGTTAAGACAGGTGCTGAAGTAAGCCTGTCCTTCAACTCCTGAAAACTCTGCTCACATGCATCAGACCACTGGAACTTGGCAGCTTTATGAGTCAACTTTGTCAATGGTGCAGATATAGAAGAAAACCCTTCTACAAACCTTCGGTAATAACCTGCTAAGCCCAAAAAACTACGGATCTCTGTAGCATTCAAGGGCCTCGGCCAATTCTTTACTGCTTCAATCTTTTGGCCGTCAACTCTAATACCTTCGTCTGTAATTATATGGCCAAGAAAAGCCACTGAAGTCAACCAAAACTCACATTTGGAGAACTTCGCATATAATTTATGATTCTGAAGTGTTTGCAATACTGCACGTAAATGATCAGCATGTTCGGCTTTGGACCGCGAGTAAATCAGGATATCGTCAATAAATACGATCACGAATACATCTAGGAATGGCTTGAATACCCGATTCATTAGGTCCATAAAAGCTGCTGGGGCATTAGTAAGCCCAAAAGACATTACTAGAAATTCAAAGTGGCCATACCTTGTCCTAAAGGCTGTTTTTGGAACATCTACCCCTTTAACACGTAACTGGTGATACCCCGACCGCAAGTCAATCTTTGAAAAACATTTGGCGCCTTGCAACTGATCAAAAAGGTCATCAATCCTTGGAAGCGGATACTTATTCTTGATTGTAACTTTGTTCAGTTGTCGGTAATCGATACACATTCTCAAGGACCCATCCTTCTTACGAACAAACAAAACTGGTGCGCCCCATGGCGATGTACTAGGCCTAATGAAACCTTTTTCGAGTAGATCCTTTAATTGTTCCTTTAACTCTCTTAATTCTGCAGGAGCCATCCTGTAAGGGGGAATTGATATTGGCTGAGTATCTGGGAGTAGGTCAATGGCAAACTCAATTTCCCTTTCTGGAGGGATTCCTGGAAGCTCATCCGGGAATACATCTAGAAATTGACTCACCACGGGAACTGATTGAAGAGTCACTGGTCCATCCTCTATACTTTGTACTCGGACTAAATGATAAATATAGCCTTTAGAAATCATTTTCTGGGCTTTAAGGTAGGAAATAAACCTACCCCTTGGCGTGGCAGCATTACCTTTCCACTCCAGGATTGTCTCTTTCGGAAAATGGAATTTGACAACCTTAGTTCTACAATCGATATTAGCATAACATGCAGCTAACCAGTCCATGCCCATAATGACATCGAAGTCAATCATATCTAATTCGATTAGATCAGCTGAAGTGAGATGGTCATAAATCCACACTGCACAATCTCGATAAACTCGTCTAGCTATAATAGATTCACCAACCGGCGTAGATACAACAAATGGTCTAGGCAATAACTCAGGGCCTACCCCCAACTTACCAGCAACGAGCGGGGTAACATATGAAAGAGTAGAGCCAGGATCTATAAGTGCATAAACAGCATGAGTAAAAATAGTCAATGTACCTGTAACAACATCAGGTGACGATTCCAAGTCCTGGCGACCGGCTAGAGCATAAGTGCGATTCTGACCACCGCCTGAACTGGATGCTCCTCCTCCTCCTCTACCTCTACCACGACCTGGTGTAGCCTGTTGTCCTGTCCTAGGGGGATGAATAGTAGATGAAGAAGCTGCCATCGACCCTGTAGGCTGGGATATCTCACTCCTACCTCTACTCGGACAGTCTCGCATAAAGTGACCAGGATGCCCACACGAATAACAAGTATCTGAACCCAGGCGACATATCCCAGGATGCTTCCTACCGCACTGAACACAAGGTGGCAAAGGTGGCCTCATCTGACCTGAATGCCCCTGGCGATAGGAACTGGATGCACCTGAACTGTGGCCTGGTCCAGTCTGAGAAAAACGATCATACCTCTGCCTTTGCAACTGATATGGGGCACCACTAGTAGGGTAGGGTGATCGCCTATTAAAATGTGGCCTAACATTACCTCGTGGCTCTACATAGGACCCAGTAGATCTAGCCCTCTTATTCTGATCCCTTTCTCGGCTTTGGTTATCTCCAATTTGTACTTCAAGATCCTCTGCAGTCTGAGCAATAGCCTGTATCTTAGAAATATTCATATCCTCTTGTGTGGCTGCTATTGTTAATCCCTTAATCAATTCATCCTTAAGGCCACGCACATATCGATGAACTCTAGCTCGCATCGTACTCACAATATCGGGGGCGTACCTGGCTAATGAATTAAACCTGAGGCTGTACTATCGAACATTCATATTGCCCTGCCTAAGGGCTAGAAATTGATCAAGTCTGGCCTCTCGAACCTCCTGTGGAAGATAGTGAGCTAGGAAGGCCTCTGAAAATTCCTCCCATTCAGCTGGGGGTGCATTTGATCCCCTAGACCGATCCCAAGCCTCGAACCATAAAATGGCCACATCTCGTAACCTGAAAGATGCAAACTCCACTGCCTCCACTACTGTTGCATGCATGACTCGAAGTACTCGATAAGTCTGATCAATAAACTCCTGAGGATCCTCACGTGGGTCAGAGCCTGTAAATATAGGAGGACTTAGGCTGATAAACTCTCGAGCCCTAGAACTTTCTGAGCCACCTGACCTAGCACTCGTTGATGCCCCAATTTGTTGTTGTTGTGTGGCTACCATCTGGGTCAATAATCGAACAGCACTCCTGATGTCCTGTCCTCTGCTTCAGGTGGAGGAGCTACATGTGCTGGTTCATCTCTAGCTATCTCAGATGCCACTGGAGCAGGTGGGGTCAGGGGTACTGGATCCCCTCTAGTCTCATCAGGTACTTGATAAACTGGGATCTCTGGTGTCGGTGATTCACTTTGAGCCTCAAATCTATCCAATCGGATAGGCGGGGAACGACTAGTACCTTCCCCCGTATCCGTGCCAACCCGTCGGCTACTCATTTGTCTGGTCACAGGCATTTCTGTAAACAAGAAATAGAAAAACATGAATTAGACTTCAAACATCTTATGACCTCGCTCTATTGCACGATCTAGCAAATGAAAGAAGGATAACAATTCCTAAATGTCCCGTAGCCTCATGATTATAGGTATGGTGCACAACACACCCATAAACAAGACTCTACTAGACACGGCTTGTAGACTCCCTGGGATTCGACGTGCTCTGATACCAAGTTTGTCACGCCCCAAACCATGGGAGGCATGACCGACACCCGGAGCCCCAAAAGGCCGAGGGTGCCAAAATAGAGTGTATCTCTGTTGAACCTGCTGGGGGTCTGAGACCGACAAGGTCTCTAAGAATAGCAATTTGAAACACTAAAAGCGCAATAGTAGTTAAGTAACTCAAGGCCGACAAGGCTATTATCATAGTAGATAGCTAATAACAAGGCCGACAAGGCCATACCCAACACTAATATACATATACACGTCTACAAGCCTCTAGGAATAAGTAAAATATCTCATATCCAGGACAGAGCCCTGGACTACCCATAAGTTGTACATATACATAACCTGGTCAAAATATAAGTTAGACCTCTGACTCGTCAGCTCCAGGAAGAATGAAGCTTACCAAAATGGCTGAACTCTGCAACTCCTACTGAAGAGATCTGTCTGGGTATCTGTCTGGACCTGCAGGCATGTATGCAGCGCCCCCAGGCAATGGGGACGTCAGTACGACAATAATGTACTGGCATGTAAGGTAGAAACATAAAAGCAAGTCGCAAGTAGTAAATCCGAACAAGATATAATATGAAACTTGTAAACTATAATTGGTAAGACTCGTTAAGCCCTTTCTCCTTTATTCTTTTTAGAACACAACACATGCATTAACTCACGCTGCAACTCACTCTTTATAACCCACACTGAACCACAACAGCGCCTCGGCGCACCCTATACTTAATAGCCTCAATATGGCAGTAGCGCCTCGGCGCACACTATGTATATAATGGCCTCAATATGGCAGTAGCACCTTGGTGCACACTATGTGTATAATGGCCTCAATATGGCAGTAGCACCTCGGTGCACACTATGTATATAATAGCCTCAATATGGCAGTAGCACCTTGGTGCACACTAACACGCAAACCACGCATAATAAGTGTATTACTAGATTGACCTTCAAAGCTATTCTTGTTATTTATGAAGGTTCATTTAGATAACGTCTTTAGCCATGGCTTACTAGGTGTTGGAATCAACATACCAAACACATATAAATGGGGATTTGACTTTCTAACTTTCATTGTATACTTTCTAAAGCTTGATTAGAGATCACAATACAAAGAAGAAACTTGACAAAAGGATAACTTACATTTCGTGCAAAAAGAATCAGATTTTTATAAGAAGGCGACTTGAATCACCCTAATGTATAAATTAGTTCCTTAAGAGTTGTTGAGTTACCAAATCAGCTCTCTTACAACAAAATACTCAAATTCCTTCTTTCGGAGATTTAGAGTTCTATTTCTAGATTCATGCCGATAAGGAATAAAGAAGCCTTAACATACCTCGTTCCTTCCGAAGATTGCGCTTACCACAACTTGGACTTTCCCTTATTAAGTTAATCTACAACACAAGGGTATAATGAAGCTAATATTATCTCTTAAACCTGCTGCAACATTCCCAAAACAATAGCTAAACATTTCCCGGGCAGATTTACGTATTTTGCATTAATTAAAGGTGTATCGTCACACCTTTCTCCCCTTATCCAATACACATCACACACACACCAACCTACTGCCTCCAATAATACAAAACACATCAAACATCCCCTACACAACTCACCATGCCGAAATTCAATAGCAACACATTGAACCCACGACTTCCGATCTCCGTCCCGTGAGTTCTTAACAACAATTCTACAACAATTGTCCATCCGAACTTCAATCCAAAAATATTATTATGGGCAGAGTACTTACCACATTTGAAGGTGTGTTTTTATCCTCTTTTTATTGATGCTTTAAAAGCTTAAGTACCCCCTTAAGTTTCAATTAATCTTGGTCTTCTTAGAACCCTAAAGGGAGAGAAGGGCTGCCAAAAGGAAATGAGATAAGAGAGAATTTTTCCAGCTTTTTGTGATCAATAGTTTGTCAACAAAAGGTCTGTATAAAGGGACCTTTTTGGCCGACTTTTTTTTTAGTATCTTTGGGCCAAAATGGGTCAAGAAACTTGGGCCAAAATTACCCTTTGCTTGGGCCTCAAAAGGGTTAAGTTTTGGGGCTGATTTTGGGCTTCTCTTGGGTCAAAATGTGGTCAATATTGGTGGCTAACTTTTGTAGTTGTTTGGGCCATATTTGGTTGTGCTTTGATGGGCCAACTTTAAGCTTCATTTGGGCTACCATTAGGTCTAATAATCCATGGTGTTGCTGCCCGTAATCGACCAACCAACTTTGACTCCACAACAACAACCTACACCTTATACCAACTGCACCAGTAATAGACAATATATAATTGTGTCACATCGTGCAATTAACTCGCACCTCCCAAGGATCCTTAAGACAATAACTATGGCAAATTACAGGCATTCCGGTTTATATAATGAACCACCCTTAGAAATTTAGAACATAGTCAAATAAACAACAAAGTCGGGATCACTCAAGGAAGCAACACATATGAATATCAAGTAAACAGCTAAGCCCGATTCACTCAAGGAACGAACATATGTGAATATCAAGTAAACAGCTAAGTCTGGTTCACTCAAGGAACCAACATATATGAATATCAAGTAAACAGCTAAGTACGGTTCACTCAAGGAACAAATACATATGAATATCAAGTAAATAATTCAGCCCGATGCACTCAAGGAACCAACACATATGAATATCAAGTAAACAGCTAAGTCAGATTCACTCAAGTAACTGTCACACTTTCCAAATACCTATACACACATGCTAAGGATCTTATGGTTGCCCACTAGCCATGACCTACAGGGGACGAGCTCTTGTCCATGTACTATATCGGTGTGGTACCCGAGCCAACTAATAAATCATAGATATTATACCGAATGATACCCGAGTCAACCAATGAGTAACATCAACTAATCCCGTGAAGATGTTCAAGTACCGATACATTCCACAATAATAACATATATCACAACAATCCCAATCATAATGATAATGAGCAATCATACTTTTATAGTCAACAAGCTTTTATTATAACCTCATTATACGTGATTGACCCTTAGGATATCATTTACCAATTACTTCCCTCAAGTATGTATTGCAATAATAGATGATCATCCAACCACAACTTGAGTTAATCATTTTATGTAAACAACAATCATTCCTTACCACACCAATCAAAAGTAGACATAATTCATTGGTTTATCCATTATAGCATGTCCGAAGACTAACCCTCGGTTAAATCAAGTAAGCATATCAAAGACATATTCCTTAGATTTAAATACTCATTTTAGGGGTGCACATTAAGGCCAATAGAGCCTAAACTTTAATCCAACAAATACAATTCTATTCACTGATCCCGTCCCCCTTTATTTAACCAAGACTGGAAATTCTGCTATTATCTAGCAACCCCTACATTCAAGTCATTATTAGGTTCAAGACCCTACCCCATTAGCCAATTATCCGAGGGTGAACCACAATAGTGTAAACATATAATTCCAAGAATGATTTTAATATCACCACATAACAGTAATTTCTCACCCCATTTAACTAGGTTTTCATACATTTTATCCACCCAAAAACCATGCTCGAAGGCCTAAGCATGCAACCTCCTACCAACTATGTCATGTTCATGATTTTAAACCTAGGTCTAAACTACTCAGTTAAACCTAGCCTACCTGGACGCCAAACAGCTGCTATGGAGGCCTGAATGCGAACCTTGGCTCTATGAAGGTGAATCCTTATGAAATCAGCATAAAACCCATGGATTTTACCCCATAAATGTGGAATCCCTCGTCTTCATTGCTCCCAGTCCATGAGGTATCCTAGGAGGTTTTTAAGAGCAAGCCTCATCCTTTTTGTAACTGAAAAGGAGAAAATAGACTTATAAAACTCGTTCTAGGTTTACTGCTTCTATCATCCCAGGTCGGCCGCTACCGCGACAGGATGACGACAGTCCGACTCAAAA
Organism: Jaltomata sinuosa; assembly: GCA_003996215.1. Taxonomy (NCBI): domain Eukaryota; kingdom Viridiplantae; phylum Streptophyta; class Magnoliopsida; order Solanales; family Solanaceae; genus Jaltomata; species Jaltomata sinuosa. Next base: position 9,210 of record QJPP01000785.1, read on the forward strand.
TTTCAAATTCTAAATTTTTTCGTTGGGTCACCCCATATTAAATCAAAATCATATTTTCAAAAGTTCCTGAAACCCGTGCCCTAAATAAAGTATTATTTTAATAATGATGGAATAGGTCATTATAAATTGCAATTTATCCATCGTTTGTCCCCGAACAATCACGATTAAGAAAGGAATGACACGATCCTATATTGAATCTCAACTCCCTTACCATATCATGTATTTATAGACTCGCACGAACCACCTACTTTTGTTTTTCCCTCGGTATACTAAGGACTCAAACCAAAATTTATTACTACTCTACTCTATCAAGGAAATTTCCTTCCTTCAATTCGCATGAGACTAATTTGAGAAACCCTTCCCCAAGTGCCTAAAAAATCTGGGGCCTCGTCAATATACTAAAAAGAAAAGATTTCAAACAAAATGGAAAAATAATTCTCCGTGCCACAAGAGCCTTGACCCCGTTATAGCGGGAATATTTTTTACTATAGTGGCATCGCTATAGCGGGAGGGGGCTGCTATAGATGAAGCCAACAGTTTAAAAGGGTGAGAAATAGGTTTCTCGCCTATTTCTCCCTCTTTTACTTTAAAAACTCACTTTCCCTCGTCGATCACTCTTCTTCTATCATCAAAAATAAGGTAATCATCAATAAACTTTGCTCCTTTACTTTATCACATGAAATTCTGCTTGTTTTACGCTTGAAACCATCGAATAGAATAGGTTGTGGGTTTATTTTTGAAATTTTAAAATTGGGGATGGTTTGGACAAATCTTTGAAGCATGGTTGCTTCCCTTACGTTTACAATGCTTCTATAGCATTCTGGGCATAAGAATGATAGAGTTCATGGCCAAAATAGGCTTAAAACTGTAGGGAATGCGAAGGGTTATTCTGGTTTTGGTACTGATGATTTGGGTAGGTTTTAGGAGTTATCACGACCAAATTTTTGGGTACCTTGAGAACACTGATCTGAAGTTGAAATATTAAAAACACTGGAATTTTTTGTCGAGAGGTGCCATTATTGCACCTTTTGGATTTCTGGAATGATAAAGGCTGCTATAATGGCCTTGTCCTAATATAGCAACCTTGCCATAGTGAAAAACATTCCGCTATAGTGACATCACCATAGAGGGATGCAGCCTGCTATAGTGGGAAGCCGTAGGCAGTAACCTTCCAAACAGGCCAATGCATTGGCCTTTTTCTGAAATTTGATTTCTTAACACTTTATGAGTTCTAACTTAATCCCTTTTTCAATGATTTTGCAGATTCAACATCCCAATGGCTGCAAACCAAGAAAATGCTCTAGCCTATGAGAGATTCCCCGATGATGCTAGTTAGGAGAGATTTTTGGACTACCGAAGAACTGGGTTCTGTTATTAGAGGGCCTTTTCTATGAGAGGGGTGGCAGAAAAGGAAAGTGCATTTTACAATCATCTCCAGGAGTTGGGATGGGGTCCAGTGGTGGAGGCTCTCTCTTCTGGAGTCTCGGGCTGGGTTAGGGAGTTCTATACCATACTCCGGACCGTGATTTGGGACACCCCATCCCTACTATCCGCATCAGAGGAGTGGATGTCCTTGTGGATGTTTGGACCATAAATGAGGTACTGGGGGTTCCTCACATTTCAAATGCTGGGTACAAAGCCAAGGCCTGGGAGTTGGATATGAAGTAGTTGTGGGATACTTATGATGTTCAAAAGAACTCTCTCACAGGAGGTGGTAACGATCGTCGTACAAAATAATAAATAAACACAACGGATGTTGGAGTCATATCCACGGAGAATGGACTAATGATCCACCAATAAATTATCGAATAATAATTACTAATGTGAGTAATGCCTCATTTGTTTTCATTAAGATTAAACGTCTGAATCTGAATGCACATCTGAATGATTAAGATGTTGTCTCTAGATCTGAATACTTAACGATTAGGATTGTTTCTTTTTCAACATCTGAATATGCATAATTTATTTATTTATAAATATAATAAAAATACAATTCAAATAAAATTATTTATACATTAGAAAAATACTTAATTTAATTAAAATAAAATTATTAATTGATTAAACAAATGAGACATTTACGTTTGCTAGTAATGATGGAGATGGTTCATAATAATGGTGGTGGTAATGGTTGTTGTTTGTGTCTGGTAATGTTGGCGGTGATAGTTGATGGTAGAGGTGGTTGAAATTGTAGTAACTGTCATAATGGTGGCGATTGGTAGTGTTGGTGGTGGTTTTTGTGATGGTGAAGTTGGTTAAGGTTAGTAGTTGGCGGTGTTTATGGTGATGACTGAAGAATGTGTGGTAGTTGGCAGCGATTCTAGTTGAGATGGTCGATGTGGTTGGTAGTAGAGATTGACCGTACTGGTGGTAGTGGCGTATAGTGATGGAGGTGGCACTGATGGTAACAACTGTGGTGGTGGTGATGGCTGAAAAACGTGTAATAGTTGACGGCGTGTTGGTGATAGTTCGTGGTGGTGCTAATTGTGATGGTGGAGTTGGTTAGTTGTAGGATTGGCCATAGTAGTATTGGAGGTGACGGTGATGGTGGTGACAATGGATATAATTATATATAATGATAGAGGTAGTAGGGGTGGTAGTGGATGATAGTAGTAGTGGATGGCTGGTGGTGGTTGACAACGACAATGGTGGTTTTGATGACAAAGGTGGTAAGTGGTGGTGACGGGTGATTGTGGATATAGTAGTGGCGAATATTATCAATACAAGTTTACCTCTTAATGGTATTAAGACTTTGTTCTTGATCTTAATGATTAAGACCCATTCAGAGCAATTAAGTGCTTAAATCTTAATAAAAATAAATACACTTAATGGCCTAAGGTCTGAACCATTCAGATTCAGACCTCCATTAAGTGCAAACAAATGAGGCCTAAGTGTTTAAGCAACAAAAGTAAAAGTTGGGGGAAAAGGTTTGTGAATTATCAAATTGTAATCTCAATAGAAAATCAAGGTAAACATGATTTGATTAAAAAGAGAAGGAAGACTAGGGGTATGCTTCTGATGGGGTTCTATAATAGGTTAGGGGATTGATTAATCGTGCAAACTTTCAATTATAGGTATGGGTAGCTTGGTTCTAGCTATATTTGATAGTCTTTCAACCCTTCAAATATATGTATCATGGCCTTTGCTCAAGCACCATAGCTTTACTATAAAACAACCAATTAGCACTTGGGTAAATCACACTATTTCTAGCTTAGATTCTTAGATAGAAATTTCCTTCGATCAAACTATTCTAGCCTTAATCTATGGGGGGAAATCCCAAATCTCCACTATTGAATTCTTACTCAATTTATGAACTCCTCTTTCAAGCAAGAAAAAAATTAGTAAACTCAATCAATGTTTGCAACCATCAATTTTATGATTAAACCTTGAAGAATTTAATAGACCCATACTAAATAATCAATTATAAGCATATTTTATCTATACCCACACCCAAATTCAAACACCCATCATGTACATACCCCTAGAAAAGGATTTAGCTACTTGTATTAAGGAAACAAGAGGATATACCAAATGGGTTACTCAAATTTCCATTTATATTAAAATAAACTCAAAATGCAAGCTCAAAATCTTTACATATGGTTTTCAACTGGGAAAGAAGACGAGAGAAGAGTGTACTCTCAATATCTTCCTTGGGGAAAGTAAAAATTGAATTCTCTCTCAAGTACACACCACAAAATGGGTTTTAGAACCTTCCCCATTATGTCACAAGACTTTGGACAAAAATGCCCTTCGAGGCTGGTGCGACCGACGTGCGAAGGCACATGCAATCGCACCTTCACTATGTGACTTGCATGTCTCTTTTTCTCTAGGCAGAAATTCCACCTCTTATACGACTCATGTTCAAAGTGGGGTGCGGCCGCATCTTGTGATGTGCGGCTCGCACCTCTTGACAGTTCCTTTCTTTTTCCAATCACCTTTACACTTTAAATTCTTTTTGGCTCTTTGGGTTAAATTCCTTTGCTTTATTCTCTGGATCAAGAGTACCTGCATTTATGTCAATAAAGACAATAATGACCTCTAATTCTCATCAAAACATAGCAATAATTTATGAAATAAGGCTCAATAATATGGTAGATTAACAACTTATCAAATCCCCAAACTTGAACTATTTCTTGTCCTCAAGCAAATTACTTAAAAAATAAGGAATGAAATAGGTTCTCAAAACACAAGGGTGGTGCCACGCCCCGAGGTTATCCCCTAGACATAACACGGGACTTGGGACCACAAGTGCCCCAAGCTAACCCTTGGTCATAGCATTCTCAAGCATAACAAAGATAAGCCAAAACATAATAGATAAATCCGGAATCATATAAATGGATAATCAAGTCAAATAGGAATACAAATCTAGAAAGTGACTTCAAAGCTGACTATGTCTGAAAAGCCTCTACTCATGACATGAAAGTTTCTAGGACAAGACCCTAGCTAACTCGAAGTACGGAAAGTAAGTAGCCAACACAAACTAAGAACATAACTAGTCCTCGACCTAAGAGGACTCACCAACAGCTGATAGAGGGTGGCCTAGAAGCTCTAGCCACGGGTCTGAGAAGGAACACCTGAATTTGCATCATCAAAGGATGCAGCGCAAAATATGCGTCAGTACTATGGAATGTACTGAGTATGAGAGCGATGCATGAATAATGATAAAACAGTTTAAAAACATGCTTAAAGTGATTTATTACATAAAGAGAACGATATGAACAAGTAATAAGATAAGAAGCATAAGTCATGAAGAAGGCTTAAGTTTCAAATATAAGATCATATAACTTCATAGCGTAAAATAAGCATGTGGGAGTTTCTCTTAACCAACATTAAACCATGATGAGCTACATGGAGTCCGGTGTCATTTCCCCATACCAAAAAAGGTCGTCCTAACCTGCCAAAGTTAGAACCATTTCATTTCATACCAGGATCATGTCATAATAAGCCTCAACACGGGCAACCTACGGTGGCAACATAGTTTTGGACTTGGGTTATCTGAACCCTTATCTCTCGGTGCTAAATACTACTCCCAAAACATAATAATAACATATGCTCACATACATATGGCATATCTGATGCCAACTTGTTCATAACTGGTGACATATCTGATGTCAAATCTGTTCATAACTTGTTCATAACCCGGATCGTCATACTACTCATGAGTTTTAGTTTAGAAAATGACTCATGAGCATTAATGGAACATCGGGTGTCTTGTCTTGCATAATACTTCTTAACATAGAAAAATTGCATACTTCATGACTTGTAAAACTTTGCATGGCTCTAGTTCAATTTCATAAAACATATACTTTTATAGAACATAGGAACTAGGCATGCACATGCTTGAAAATCCATAAGGAATATGTTATCAAAAAAAACCAATATGCTTAAATCAACTTTCATGCATGTAGAAATTTCCATGGTTAAACTTTAATTCATAAAATAAGAGGTAACATGTAAGAACCCATGTAAAATCATGCAATTTAATAGAAATTTCATAATCAAATCATGAGAAGATCATATTTAGCAAAACCCATAAGAATTTGATAAGAACCCTAATTTGAAGATCATGAAATCAAAATTTGAATTAGGGGTTTTGGGCACAAGGGTGAAAGGAACCCAATGCTGATTACCCACATACCTTGATTGAAGTTAACCCACTTGAAATTGAAAAGAAGAGGAAGCTTGAACTTGGAGCTTGAAACCCTAACTTGAAGCTTGAGAAGATGGAACTCCTTTTCTTCTTTCGGAAGTTTATTGAAAGAATGGGAGACAACTTAGGCCAAGTGGGAATACAAACCCTCCTAAATAGGCTTAAAAGGACTTAGTATAGGAGTTAAAAGAGTGGGAAATTACAAAAATACCCCAAGGAAAAGAGTCTGAAAAACTGCTGAAAATTTTGTCACAGGCTTCTATGGACATGAATCACGATTCGTGGAATGGATCACGGTTCGTGGTTCTTGGGCGAAGTTTATGGACTCTGGACTGATTTCCACTAGTTGGTTTCATGACCCGTGGAAACTTCCACGACTCGTGGAACCTCCTCGCGGTTATCAGGCCACTTTTAAGCTTCTGGACTATTTTCACGAGTTGGTTTCACGACCCGTGGAAACTTCCATGACTCGTGGAACCTCCTCGTGGTTTTCAGGTAAAAAAAGTTTGATTTCCATGAGTTGGTTTCACGACCCGTGGAAACTTCCACGACTTGTGGAACCTTCTCGTGGTTGTTGTCTGTCATTTTGATAGACAGACACCCTTTAGTAAAACACTGATAACCTTTTACCCTAGACTCGTATTAAGGCATGGTCGGTGGAGTTGGAAAGAAGATTCAAAGATCTTTAATTTGGTTGGTACTAAGACACCTAACTCTTTATATTCTAGGAGTTATGGTCATTTGAAATTGACCCTTGAAAAATCTTACACTAAAAGTCAATCGGTAAGGAAGCTTTCAACTCAACTTTGAGTTAGAGGTTCTTTATGACCCTAATTCATATCTAATACACCTTTGAAACTTCAGAATAAGTATTAATACTTAGATACATAGAAAATTTATCTATTTTGGGTCTAACAACACATGAAGAATGATTCAGATTTGGCTTAGAATTTTTGGAGTGTTACAATATCTCCCCCTTGGGGTCATTCATCCTCGAATGAAGACTTCTAAGTTGAGAGTGGACGGGGAAAGGTTCGCAATCCCATCAAATGAGTTTTAAAAGTTGAAGTATTTACATGATAACTGATATCCGACTGAATTATAAACTGAGCTGAATTCATGAGGGATGTAAGTATACTGAGGGCATGAGAACAATCGATGGTACTTGAAACTGAATGGATAACATGATAATTGAAAAGGACATCAAACTGAGAGGGCTAACTATACGAGGAAACCATTCTCCTTTAAACTGAACTCACTACCTTGGACTAAACTGAATGTAGGGCCCTCTAGCCTTAAGAATGATTAATGATAGGTCTGAACTGATCTGATATGAGGAGTCTAGTATTCTTGCAAGTTGAAGCTATTGGACCTAAGATATGGGCACCCTGGGCTAGGAGTAAGAAAAGATTATTCTTGTCTTAATTACTACGGTTGACAACTCTTAATCTTAGAAACACCTTTCAACTACACTAACCCCTCTGAATACTAAGGTCTGAGTCTAACTACCTACTTTCACTATGTTCAAGCCTATCTTGACTAAATCTCTTACATCCAGAGTTACCTCCCAAGAATGATATTTCTCCTTATCATGAAAATCAACTAAGCTTGAGCTCTAATCAATGGTTCACTAGGAAAACAAAGCAAAAGCCCACATGTATTTCATCACGACTTTTAAGCCTATCACTATGATCACCCTATGGTATGTATCTCATACTATCCAAGACTTCTCCTCCCTTCCTAGCATATCTAGGAGCTGTAACTTGAAGAACTTCTACAAAGGGACATACCAAAATTCCTCATCTAACTATTTCACGTGAATAATGCTCACCTAACTTTTCTTCCACGCTTACAACCTACTACTTCCCATCTAGTCTACTACTTAGCTTCCTCTACTAACAGTTATGGCAACGCAAGCCAAGATCACTGAGAGAATAGAGTGGGAGCATGAGCATCACGAATGAAGGAATACTGATTAGTCTTGACTTATACTTAGTTTGATCTAGCCACTCAAGGTGGTGTTTGATAAGTCAAGTGAAAAGGGCATGAGTATCTCACATCCTGGACATACAAAGCATGCTTAGAGTAAGGAAATCACAAGCATGAATTATTAGAGAAATCTGGTATGAGCATATACATGATGTAACATGATTTCATTAGCCATTAAGGCACATCTTGAGAACTGAGTATGGAGACTGAGCATAGTGTGAGACATGAGCTTTCATATATGACAATTATCATGGTGTAAAGTTGGAATTCATAGAATCATAGAGTGAGATTGGATTCGCTGTCTGGAGCAATTTCTGTTTGTTTTGGAAGTTGAGTATGGACGTGAATCTGCATGACGTCCATGAATTTGAATTAAGAACATGGCACTAGAATACAAGACATGAATGGGGTGTTGTAAATTTGAAATAGGACCATGGAGCTGATACACAAGGCATGCAAAAGGTATCGCGATGGCAGAAGTATACTTAGGATGCTAGGATAGAAATAAGATTCTGCCTCCCCTCTTGACTTTGTTCTAACACCCACAAGCATCTCTACTTGAGCCTCCAAAATTGGATTGACCCTACATTCCACCATCTCCCCCTTAGGTTCATGCTACCCTCCTAAGTTTATAGACCTCCCACCAACCTCTCAAGGGAACTATGATCATTTTACCCTAACAGAACATACACTACTCAAGGATCTAGCACTAATACCCACTTTTTTCTATAGATGAAGACTCTCCTTCTCCAAAAAGTCTAGAGCTCAACCCTCCTATCCCCACTTAGTTCTAGGTCAAGACAACTCACAACCAAATAAGAGTAGGGGTTCGGGGACTATGGATGCATAAAGGAAGAAAATTTGGTGACGTACCTAATTCAAATTCTGGAGGAATACTCTGACCCGGTTGGCTAGGCAATGAAAGGAATTGGCTTTGGAGCTGAACACCACCGTTGCTCCACTTAGATGAGGGGCAATCCCTGATCCTATGGACTAACTGACCACACCTAAAACACCTCCCTTTGCCAGCAAGGCACTCACTTAGATGAAACTTACCGCATCTACTACAACAAGGGTACCTCAAAGTCTTCAGATCCCTATGGTGACAAGACTGAGAATCGAGGGCAGGTGTGCTAACTAAATATGGGGTTGATCTGGATGACCTCTGCTGAGAAGACGACTGGTTCCATGTTCTGGTCTTCTTGTTCTTCCTCTTCCTCTTCTTCAGTTTCTCTTTCTCATTCAACTGAGTAGTCATGGCTTGAGTCAACATACAGATGGCTTCACAAAACTCCACATTTGTAACCTCATGATCTGGAATGATCGGATTAGCATTCCTCATGGGGTTTCTTCGTGGATACATTATCTGAAATGCATACGGAATGGATTAGAAGGGTAAGTGTAATGACCCTTCCGGTTATCTCCACGTATACATTTTTCCTTGAACCGTTAGAGCTTGTTGTAGAGGACCCAAGCCACTTAAGGCTCATCAGGACCGGTATTTCGGTGTCGGGCCCATTTGTTTGGTCGCATTATAAGTTTTGAAGTCAAGCAAATCGATAAAAGTTATCGTAAGTTCTTTAATAAATTTCCTGAACTTTGGGTCAAATGTCTCAGGGCTTTTCTCTCAATATAAAAAGAGTTAGAAGTCCCCCGAAATACCAAATCGAAGGTCTACGAGTCTAGTTTCCAATGCACAAAACCTCATGTCCAACTGATCTTGGAATAAAAAGTTATGACTGTTTTACCGCGGACTGTCTGGCAGAAAACGGGTTGCGAACCGGGTCGGGTTAAACTCGATTTAAGCCTCAACTTCACGTTTTAAAATGCCATTTCAGTTCCGAAACAGTGATAAAACATAAGGGAGGATCCCGAGAGAATTCTTGAGTATCAAAATCGTGCGGTGGTGAGTTGCGAACTTAAATTTGAGAATTTATTACCATCGCGTGTATTCGAAAATATTTTATTTTAAAGTCGAAGGTGGTAGAAAATTATAGTATTATTACCTTTTCAAAATATTTTAAAGGTTTATGAAAAATTCTTTTGTTACTATATAATTGTATATGTATTTATTTTATAAGGTTTCTATACATTGTAATATTTTAACGGAGATAGTAAATTTACTTATGTTAAAAGTTATTATTATAATATAGTAGGTTTTATTTGAAATAATTTTCTATGAATTATGGTTTATTCAAAAATTATATTTATTATACTACGAACTTATGCAATACCCGAATATATACGTATTAGGGAATGAATAGCTTGGTGCCACCTCTACCTCCACGTGGAAGTGGAGGGAGTGGACACCATGACCATACCTAATTGGTGGCATCATTGGAACTTGCAGCATTAGCATGGATAGCTTTAGCAAGCATTCATATCCTTTTGCTGCACATATCCATATGGCATATAGGTATTAGGCAAAGGTGCATATCTGCACGTTGATTAAAAAGGGAAGTCAATTATCTACGTCAAGTTATTTCATCCCAAATCCGATTCCGATTTAGTTTTGGATTTTCTTGGAGTGGTTCGAGCTTGGACATCGTTGTTCTAGCAGCTTGTCGTCGGACGACAGGTAGGTTACGGTTTATTTTCCCTAGACTCCGTATATATAAAATAAAATTGTATTAATGGGCATCCTTGGGTTGGTTTATTAGGTTGGTACCACATACCTTGACCGCTTTATTCATGTCCGCCTACTTTTGTTCCTCCGTTGCTTGTAGCATTTGCCGATATATTTTATTTACCCTTGTGGTCCTGTGAGGCCTTGTTGATTCTGGAACATAGAAGGTGGGATTTTGGGAATGTCCGCGAGACCCGGGCATAGTATTATCCTTCTAGGCTGGTTATGCTTACTGAGTAGCTGTGGGCCTATGCAGGGTCGATAGGTTGATTGTGAGCTGTTGGGCAGTTATTGTGTGTGATCATACCATTTCCATGCATATAAAGAGGTTTTATCCATGTTTTACTATGGTTTTGGCTTCGGGCCTACTGACACTATTTTCTAAACCTTGCATGGCCCGGGGGCCCCGTTTTTTATGGAAATAATTTGGAAATGGTTTGATTTGACTTGTGAGTATTCTTGGGTAAAAGAAAGTAAAGTTATGTTTTAAATCACCAGTTTTACAATTCACGCTAGACTCGGCAGGGCCGGAGTGCTAGTTGAGTTTTCTTGCTACTTGAGATGATTTTAGCCTCGGTCGGACCGAGCACCTGAGATGACTTTTTACTGTTTAGACCCGGTTATGCCCGGGCACCCTTGGAGGGGTTTTTGAGACATTTTCCTACTACTTTAGTCCTGGACAGGGTCTGGGCTTTGCATATTCTAGACTGGGTCTCTATACTGAGTTTTAGTATGGGGTCTGGGACCTTCATGGACCTACCTGCTGGGCCTGATCGGCGCCGGAGGAGGTACATACAGAGATACCATTTCACTGAGATCTCCATGCATCATATCATTCATTGTTTAAGGCTCCACCCTTGTTTGTTGTTTATTGATTGTACGCTTCGGTAGTATGGGATGCTGGAGGGTTTGTTTTCACTTGTTTGTGTTCCTCGATTGTATGGGCGGCCGGGGGACTGTAGGTAGACTTTTGCTATTTATTTACAAAATTGTTCTCTATTATAGATAAGTATGAGATTGGTATGATTAGTTGAGCTTGATTCATGTCTTTGAGCATGCCTATCATTACTCTTTCTCTCTTCTTCTTACACTTGAGGTTACCGGTATACCGTCCATTTCGTAAACTTATTTTGTATACACTGTTATTGCAAGGACCTCAGGTGTGTTATTTCTTACTTTCACCTGTGCATATGGTGTGTATATTCTGCTTACTGGCCTCACATGTGGTTTTGTTGATTTCCCTCTGGGCTAGTTCCTGTGTACCTTTCATCGATTTCTGTGACTGCTTGCTTCTATTCTGTCTATTACTACGCTTTTATCTTATATGTGCCCAGTCGGCCTATGATACCTACTGGGTACCTTATGCTTCGCATTTGGTGCTCACCCCTACCCCCTGCATCTTTGGGTGCAGATCCCTAGCGTGGGCATCGCGTTAGATCGATGGTATTCATGCTTGGAGATCTGTTGGGCGACTACTTTCAGACTGAGGGTAGAGCTTTTGGCGATCGAGCTTTAGCTTTAGTTTATCTTTTGGCTTTTCATGTACTCTATTACCATCAGAGACATCTGTATATATTGTTTGATTATTTGCACCCATATATGTAGTTTGGGCTCTATAACTAATGATACCAGGTCCTTGGGGTTTGGTTTAAGGTTTCCAGCATATGTATATATTTCTTCCTGTTTATCTATTTTATTACGTCTTGTTCCCTTATTTGCTAGATAGTAGCCCATTAACTAACTGTTCTGGGCTAACGGGAATGGTATCACCTAACCGGGGTTTGTGGTGCATCATGACCGAAAAATTGGGTCGTGAAGAACTTTAGGTATCGAGCTTTAGGTTCACCACCCGGTGTATCGGTATAGGGCCAATGTCTGTAAGAGTCCTTTTCGGATCGGGGCGGAGGACGTCTACTCATCTTTGGGAGGCTACCAGTGAACTTTTAGGAATTATGACTCTTTCATTGCTTCTGTGTCATCGGTATACCTTGAAAGTTTCTTCTCTGGAAATCTCATTTGTTCTACTTCATTCTCCACGCGCAGAAAAATTGATAATGGTTCGTAGAGATCATCGGCATCACGCGACAGATGAAGCCTCCACTCCATGTTGAGAAGCGGCCTAGAGGTTGAGAATAAGCCGAGCAGCATGTGGGTTCAGGGGGCAGCCCAGGTACCCACTCCCAGGCCAGTCCAGTACAGCTCTAGTGCCCAATTACTGTGCCAGCTCCAATACCAGCTCCAGTGCCCACTTCTGTGCCACGCTTCAGCCAGCAGCTTCCAGTCTCCCCCGGGTTATTCGGAGGATTTACTATTAACAACTTTTTCGGGTGTGATTGGAGAGCGGCCTTCTCAGGTAGCGCAGACATCCGCTCAGGGGGCAGCCCTGGGTGCACAGAGCTCAGGAGCACAGCCTGCTACTATGGCTCCCCGTGCGGAGGTCATTCCGGTTCCATCTGTTGCACAGCCCCTTGCTCCTCGCCCAGTTATGACAGAGTCAGAGCAGAAGGCGTTGGGTAGGTTTTTGAGGTTAGCACCTCTGAGGTTTGCTGGTACTTCTGGACAGGATCCACATGACTTTATTACTACCTGTGAGGAGATGTTGCATCATTTGGGTTTGTTGGAGACTCACGGGGTTGGTTATACTACCTATCAGTTGGAGGGCCCAGCGAAGTTATGGTGGAGGGCCCAGGTTGCTTGTAGACCACCATCGTCACCTCTTTTGACCTGGTCTGAGTTTTATGAGGCCTTTATGGCCAAGTTCCTACCTCAGAGTGATCGTGAGCATCGCAGGGAGCAGTTTACTCACCTTATGCAGGGGTCTACGACTGTCTCAGAGTATGAGACCCGTTTTCATCAGCTAGCACCGTTCGGAGCTATGATCATTCCTACCGAGGTAGATAGGATTCACAGATTTGTATGGGGTTTGAGGCCAGAGATCAGGCAGCCAACTGAGATATTGATTGCCGATGGTCGGTCATTTAAGGCTATCATAGACTATGCCCGCACCGTGGAGGACTTACAGCGACATGATCAGGGTCCAGAGATAAGAGGCCTCGATATCAGGGTGTCTACAGTGGTTCCAGATATGGTGGTAGAGGTCCTGGCCAGTGGAGCCGGAGTTATCAGCCACAGCAGCACCAGGGTCAGTCCAGCCGACCGGTTCAGGCTTCCCTTCAGACTTTCGGTAGTACCCAGTTCGAGCAGGGTCAGAGCAGCCATCAGGGCTATAGCGGCCAGTCATCAAGGGGTACAGTTTCTGGGGCATCAGGCCGTGGTGGTTATACGGGATCTGCTAGTTCATCTCGACTGAGTAGGCCGCCAGGGGGTTGTTTTACTTATGGTGTGATTGGTCATTTTGCTAGAGATTGCCCTCAGCAGGGTACAGTTCAGTTGGCCGAGCCTTTACGAGCAGTTCAGCCCCCGGCTAGAGAGGGTGGTCATCAGGGTAGAGGTGGTGCTCCGCGCGGCAGAGCAGGTGGTAGGAATGGCGGTTGGGCAGGTGAAGGTCATCGTCATTTTTACGCGGTCCCTAGGAGACCAGAGGTAGAGGCCTCAGATGCTGTGATTACAGGTACGATTTATGTGTGCCATCAGTCTGCTATGGCTTTATTTGATCCTGGATCCACTTGTTCATACGTATCTGCCTACTTTTTGCCTTGTTTGGGGTTGGCTAGTTAGCCATTATCTGTTCCTATTTCTGTTTCGACCCCAGTAGGAGATTCTTTAGTGGTGAATCGGATTGTGAGATCCTGTATGTTATCTATTGGTGATTCAGAGACTTGGGGTGATTTGATGATTTTTGATATGCTAGATTTTGATGTGATACTGGGCATGGACTGGTTATCCCCTCACCGTGTGGTTTTGGATTGTTATGCCAAGACCATTACCATAGCTGTGCCCGGTGTATCCCCGGTTGTGTGGCAGGGTTCTGTTAGCCATGCACCATCTGGGATCATCTCTTGTCTTCGAGCTAGGAAGTTGATTTCCCGTGGGTGTTTAGCTTATCTAGCATATGTCCGAGATGTTAGTGCTGACCCTACTTCTCCTGAGTCCGTTCCTGTGGTTAGAGACTTTCTCGATGTGTTTCCTACCGACCTGCCAGGCCTTCTACCTGAGAGAGATATTGATTTCGCTATTGAGGTAGAGCATTTCTATTTCTCCTTACCGTATGGCTCCTACTGAGTTGAGGGAGCTTAAAGAGCAGCTCCAGGATCTGTTAGCTAAGGGGTTTATTAGACCTAGTGTGTCACCTTGGGGTGCTCCTGTTCTCTTCGTAAAGAAGAAGGATGGGTCGATGCGCATGTGTATTGATTATCAGCAGCTGAATAGGGTGACAGTGAAGAATATGTATCCGATGCTGAGGATTGATGATTTGTTTGACCAACTTCAGGGTTCAGTCGTATTTTCGAAGATTGATTTGAGGTCTGGCTACCATCAGTTGAGGATTAGGGCGGAGGACATCCCTAAGACAACATTCAGGACACGTTATGGCCATTATGAGTTCCTGGTGATGTCTTTTGGGTTGACTAATACCCCCGCAGCCTTTATGAACTTGATGCACAGGGTTCTTGGCTCGTATTTGTACTCATTTGTGATAGTTTTTATAGACGACATCTTGGTGTACTCGCGTAGTAGAGATGAGCATGAGCATCACTTGAGGGTTATACTCCAGACTTTGAGAGATCATCAGCTTTATGCCAAGTTCTCGAAGTGCGAGTTTTGTCTTGAGTCAGTTGCATTCCTAGGGCATGTGGTGTCTAAGTATGGGGTTAGGGTTGATCCGGGAAAGATTTCAGCGGTTTGTGAGTGGCCTAGACCTACTACTATTACTGAGGTCCGCAGCTTTATTGGGTTAGCAGGTTACTACCGATGGTTCATTGAGGGATTTTCTTCCATAGCAGCACCCCTGACTAGGCTGACTAGGAAGGATGTCCCATTTCAATGGTCGGACTAGTGTGAGGATAGCTTCCAGAGGCTTAAGGCCTTATTGACTTCAGCTCTAGTTTTGACTTTGCCGGTTGAGGGTCAGAGCTTCTCCGTGTATTGTTATGCTTCTGGGGTTGGTCTTGGTTGTGTGTTGATGCAGCAGGGTCGAGTAATAGCATATGCGTCGAGGCAGCTAAAGGTTCACGAGCTCAACTACCCTACTCATGACTTAGAGTTGGCAGTGGTAGTTTTCGCGCTCAAGATCTGGAGGCATTACCTATATGGAGTTCACTGTGAGATCTTCACCGATCACCGTAGTCTTCAGTATATCACGAGTCAGTGAGAGTTGAACTCGAGACAGAGGAGATGGGTCGAGTTACTGAAGGACTATGACTTCACTATTCTGTATCATCCAGGCAAGGCAAATGTGGTAGCGGATGCCTTGAGCCGGAAGGCAGTGAGTATGGGTAGCCTAGCTTCTCTTTGCAGTTTCAGAGCGACCGTTGGCCTGGGACATCCAGTCCTTGGCTAACCGTTTGGTTAGGCTTGACTTGTCGGATCCTAGCAGAGTTCTCGCCAGTGTTGAGGTTCGTTCTACTTTGATTGATCAGATTCAGAGCAGTCAGTTTGAGGATCAGCAGTTGTGTGACCTTCGTGATCGGGTTGTTCAGGGTGAGACCAGTCGGGTTACTCTAGATTTAGATGGGGTTCTGAGGTTTGATAGTCGCCTTTGTGTTCCGAGGATTAGTGATTTGATTCAGTTGATACTCCATGAGGCACATTGTACTAGATACTCCATTCACCCTGGCACAACAAAGATGTATAGAGACTTGAGACAGCTTTACTGGTGGAGTGGTATGAGGCAGGATATAGCGGAGTTTGTATCTTGGTGCTTGGACTGTCAGCAGGTTAAGTTCGAGCACATGAGACCTGGTGGTTTGATGCAGCGACTTCCCATTCCTGAGTGGAAGTGGGAAGGGATTACTATGGAATTTGTTGTTGGGTTGCCTCGTACTTCTCATGGGTTTGATTCCATATGGGTGATTGTTGATAGGCTGACTAAGTCACGCACATTTCTTTTGGCAGTTCAGACTTCTTAATGGCGCAGAGAGGTTAGCTCAGATCTATTTCGTGAGAATTGTTCGGATTGCACGGGGTCCCAGCTTCTATATATTTCAGACCGCGCACTCAGTTCACAATCTCAGTTCTGGAGGGCTATTCCAGCGAGTTTGGGTAAGAGGTTCATTCTTAGTACCCGCTTTCCACCCTCAGACAGATGGCCAGTCCGAGAGGACCATTCAGATTCTGGAGGACATGCTTCGGGCCTGTGTTCTTGACTTTGGAGGTTCATGGGATCAGTTTGTTCCCTTGGCAGAGTTTGCTTATAATAACAGCTTCCATTCGAGCATTTGCATGGCACCTTTTGAGGCCTTGTATGGTAGGCGTTGCGGATCGCCGATTGGTTGGTTTGATGGTTTTAGTTCTGGGCCACAAAGCACAGATTTGCTTTGAGATTCCATAGACCGAGTCCAAGTGATTCAGGACAGACTTCGGGCAGCTCAGAGAAGGCAGAAGAGTTATGCTGTTCGTCGACTTCGTGCCTTGGAGTTTAGTGTCGGTGACTTGGTGTTTCTCCGTGTATCGCCCATGAAGGGCGTGATGAGATTTGGTAGGCGGGGCAAGCTTAGCCCCAGGTACATTGGGCCGTTTGAGATTCTTCAGAGGGTTGGTAGCGTTGCCTATAAGCTAGCCTTGCCTCCGATGTTTTCAGCTATACATCTTGTATTTTATGTTTTGATGTTGCGTCGGTATGTCTCAGACGAGTCTCATGTGTGGCAGTGGGATTCAGTTCAGTTGGATGAGGATTTAGCCTTTGTTGAGGGGCCGGCAGCTATTTTGACCAGAGAGGTCAGGAGATTGAGGTCTCGAGAGATACCGGTTGTTAAGGTTTAGTGGAGGCACCGTCCAGTCGAGGAGGCTACCTGGGAGACCGAGAGAGATATGCGAGATCAGTATCCGCAGCTATTTTAGCCTTCAGGTGACCCCCTTGACCTTGACTTTCGAGGACGAAAGTCCTTTTTAGTAGTGGATGATGTAATGACCCTTCCGGTTATTTCCACGTATACGTTTTTCTTGAACCGTTAGATCTTGTTGTAGCGGACCCAAGTCACTTAAGGCTCGTCAGGATCGGTATTTTGGTGTCGGGCCCATTTGTTTGGTCGCATTATAAGTTTTGAAGTCAAGCAAATCGGCAAAAGTTATCGTAAGTTCTTTAATAAATTTTCTGAACTTTGGGTAAAATGTCTCAGGGATTTTCTCTCAATATATAAAGAGTTAGAAGTCCCCCGAAATACCAAATCTAAGGTCTACGAGTCTAGTTTCCTACGCACAAAACCTCACGTCTAACTGGTCTCGGAGTAAAAAGTTATGACTGTTTTACCGCGGACTGTCTGGCAGAAACCGGGTTGCGAACCGGGTCGCGAACCGGGTCGGGTCAAACTCGATTTAAGCCTCAACTTCACATTTTAAAATGCCATTTTAGTTCTGAAACAGTGAGAAATATAAGGGAGGATTCCGAGAGAGTTCTTGAGTATCAAAATCGTGCGATGGTGAGTTGCGAACTTAAATTTAAGAATTTTATTAATATCGCGTGCATTTGAAAATATTTTATTTGAAAGTTAAATTTGGTAAAAAGTTACATTATTATTACCTTTTTAAAAATATTTTAAAGGTTTATGAAAAATATTTTATTACGATATAATTGTATATGTATTTATTTTATAAGGTTTTTATACATTGTAATATTTTAACGGAGATAGTAAATTTAGTTATGTTAAAAATTATTATTATAATATAGTAGGTTTTATTTGAAATGATTTTCTATTAATTATGGTATATTCAAAAAGCTATATTTATTTTCCCACAAATTTATGCAATACCCGAGTAGATATATATTGGGAAAAGAATATATTAGGTGTCACCTCCACCTCACACGTGGAGGTGGAGGGAGTGTCCAGCAAAGTCATAGGTTAGAGGTGGCATCACATTACCATGCTTATAATAATTAATCCTTAAAAAGGTTATAAAGGAATGCTTTATTTGTTGGCTATAGATATACATATGTATACTTTGCTAACTTTAGCAAAAGGGATATGCACATGTACGCATATAGGCATACCACTACTATATGTATCTTTATAGGTTGAAGAAATTAGGTGTGGAAAAATATTTTGATGCTATATTAAGAAAAATCAATTATCTACGTCAAGTTATTCAAGCCCAAATCTGATTCTGAGCTGTTGGGAAGCTATTGTGTGTGATCATACCATTTGCATGCATATAAAGAGGTTTTATCCATGTTTTACTATGGTTTTGGCTTCGGGCCTACTGGCACTATTTTCTAACCTTGCATGGCCCCGGGGGCCTGTTTTTAATGGAAATGATTTGGAAATGGTTTGATTTAACTTGTGAATATTCTTGGGCAAGAAAGTAAAATTATGTTTTAAATCATCAGTTTTACGATTAACGCTAGACTCGGCAGGGCCGGGGTGCTAGTTGAGTTTTTTTGTTACTTGAGATGATTTTTAGCCTCGGTCGGACCGAGCACCTGAGATGACTTTCTACTGTTTAGACCCGGTTACGCCCGGGCACCCTTGGAGGGGTTTTTTGAGATATTTTCCTACTACTTTAGTCCTGGACAGGGTCTGGGCATGCATATTCGAGACTGGGTCTCTATCTTGATACCAGACTTTCTTCCGGACGACATATTTTGATACTGAGTTTTAGTATGGGGTCTGGGACCTCCATGGACCTTGCCTTCCGGGTCAGGGGCTGCGGGCTGCGTGTGCCGGAGGAGGGGTATACGGTGGAGTAGAGGTATACGGGCAGTGTCCTTCCATGGAACCTACCTGCTGGGCCGGATCGGCACCGGAGGCGGTACATACAGAGATACCATTTCACTTGAGATCTTCATGCATCATATCATTCATTGTTTGAGGTTCCACCCTTGTTTGTTGTTTGTTGATTGTACGCTCCGGTAGTATGGGATGCCGGAGGGTTTGTTTTCACTTGTTTGTGTTCCTCGGTTGTATGGGCGGCCTGGGGACTGTAGGTAGACTCTTGCTATTTACTTACAGAATTATTCCATGTTACGGTTAATTATGAAATTGGTTACTGCTAGACTGTTAGTTGCTGGATTTGAGATTGATATGATTAGTTGGACTTGATTCATGTCTCTAAGCATGCCTATCATTACTCTCTCTCTCTTCTTCTTACACTTGAGGTTACCGGTATACCATCCATTTCGTAAACTTATTATGTATACACTGTTATTGCAAAGACCCCAGGTGCGTTATTTCTTACTTTCACCTGTGCCTATGGTGTGTATATTCTGCTTACTAGCCTCACATGTGGTTCTGTTGATTTCCCTCTGGGCTAGTTCCTGTGTACCTTTCGTTTATTTCTGTGACTGCTTGCTTCTATTCTGTCTGTTACTATGCTTTTATCTTATATGTGCCCAGTCGGCCTATGATACCTACTGGGTACCTTATGCTTCGCATTTGGTGCTCACCCCTACCCGCCTGCATCTTTGGGTGCAGATCCTAGCGGGGGCCATCGCCGTTAGATCGTTGTGATTCGTGCTTGGAGATCTGTTGGGGACTACTTCAGACTGAGGGTGAGCTCTTGGCGATCGGAGCTTAGCTTTAGTTTATCTTTTGATTTATGTACTCTATTACCATTCAGAGACATCTGTATATATTGTTTTGGATCGTTTGCACTCCATGTGTGTAGTTTCGGCTCTATACTATGATACCAGGTCTTGGGGTTTGGTTTAGTTTCCGCATATGTATATATATATACTCCTGTTATCTATTCTCCTCATCTTACTCCCTTACTTTTGCTTGTTAAACTATTCTTCCGCTTATTTGTTAGATAGTAGCCCATTACTAACTGTCCTGGGCTACGGGAATTGGTTCTTCTACTGGGGGGTTGTAGGTGCCATCGGACCGAGAAATTGGGTCGTGACACATAGAAGGACACTGCCCGTATACCTCTACTCCACCGTATACCCTTCCTCTGGAACACCCAGCCCCAAGCCCAGGTCCTGAACGGCAAGGTCCAAGGAGGTCCCGGACCCCATACTAAAACTCAGTATCGAAACATGTTGTCCGGAGTAAGTCCGGGTTCAAGCTAGAGACTCAGTCTCGAATATGTATGCCCAGACCCTGTCAAGGACTAAAGTAGTGGAAAATGTCTCAAAAACCCCTCCAAGGGTGTCCGGGCATAACCGAGTCTAAAATAGTAGAAAGTTATCTCAGGTGCTCGATCCGACCGAGACTAAAGTCATCTCAAATTAGTAAGAAAACTCAACTAGCACCCCGACCCTGTCGAGTCTGGCGTTAATAGTAAAACTAGTGATAGAAATAATAATTTAACTCTCCTTTACCCCAAGAAGATCCGCAGGATAAGTCAAACCATTTCCAATTCCTTTCCGTCGAAAACGAGCCACTAGGACCATGCAAAGTTTAGAAAATCAGTTCCAGTAGGCCCGAAGCCAAAACTGTAGTAAAACAGGATAAATCCTCTTGTTATGCATGGAACTGATATTATCAAACACAAATAGCCGCCTAGCAGCTCACAATCAACCTATCGGCACTTCATAGGCTCCTATCGCTCTACAACACAGATAGCCAGCATAATATCACGATAACGATGCCCAGGACTCACGGGCACCCCCGAAAAACCCACCATCTATAGTCCAAAGTCAGAACAAGGCTGCACGGGACCATAAGGGAGATAATATCAACTACGAATAATGCTACAAACAACGGATGAAAGAAACGAGGCGAATCATGGAATAACAGTCAAGGTCTGTGGTACCAACCTAATAACCCAACCCAAGGAAGTCAGTTAGTACAATTTTATCTGATATATGCTAAGTCTAGGGAGTTTAGATCGTAACCTACCTGTCGTCCGATGACAAGCTGCTGGGACAACAAAATCCAATCCCGAATCACTCCGAGAAACCCCAAATGATGATCAAACTATCAAAAACATAAATAAAACATTAAAATGAGTATAACAATACCCATAACACTATAAAGATGGCTGGGTTAAAATTTGGGTCACCGACGGGTCCATGGGCCTCGCAACCCGAAACCAAAAACGAACACTCACATTATGATCACCAATTCCAAGGGAGTGCATGCCCAGAAAATCAAGGAATTGGGCAACAATTTCAGGCTAAAACAACCCCTAAAGTTAAGAAACCAACTTTGGAAATTAAGGAATAAAAACTGGAAATAGGCAAGAATCACCTACAAAAAGAGAGAATAAAGCCAAGGGATGTTAATTGAGTGAGTCCACGAGCGTGCAACCTCAGATACGACTAGATTCTATAACAAATTTGAGTTACAAGGATTTACAACTATGGAGGAAATCAAAGAATGAAAACACCAGAAATTGGTGACAACTTACCGGATTGAATGGCGCAAAAATTACCATGATGCGATGATGAAGTCAACCCAAGGATTTGGTGGTCAAAAGTGTAGAAATATAGAGTTGGGAGCTGGTATCTATGGAGAAAGCGAAATAGGTTATAATAATAAAGAAAGAAGAAGAAAGAGCAACTTAAAGCTACCAGCGAATACTGCAATTGCAGAATTTCCATCGCAATTGTGGAGGTCACTATTCCCATGTGCCTCCGCAATTGCAAAGAAATCACCGCAAATGTGGTAGCCGCAAATGCGGTCAAGAACCGCAATTGCGGAACCATCATTTCCGGCCAACCATCATAAATGCAGCATTTCACCACAAGTTTGGTAACCGCAAATGTTGTCAAATATCCACAAATGCGGACCCAACAGGTAAAACAACTCAACCAAAATATAGCTAAGTTTAAAATGCACGATTGATCCCTAGGGAAGCATTCGGGGTCCCACAGACACAACCAAACTATGCTACTCAACTAAAAATAGCATTCCGGACTCAATAGAATTGACGAGAACCCCAACGGAGGTCGATAGCACATAAAATGGGCCCCACACCCAAGAACCAACTTTGGCCAAATTTTCCAAAACGAAACACTAAGGCCAAAAATGAGTCTGGAAGCCTCGGGACCCGAACTAAAGGTCCCTCTAGCCCAAAGTTGACATTTTGAAGCTAACAATGTGGTCATAAATTCCATACGAGGCCGTCTTCTCCGAATGTTGATCAACCTCAAACTTTCAAGTTCAACTTGGCTAAAACACAAAAACCAAGAAAAAACAAAATCGAAAGGTCCCAAAACCCGACCAAGGGTCCACCTAGACCAAAATCTACACTTCGGAGCTAACAGAACTGTCAAAATTTGATTCCAAGCATGTTTACCAAGAATATTGAATAAAGTCAATGGTGTTCTATGTTAAAGCTTTAAAATAGGCAAACAGACAAAACAACCAAAAGAACGACCAGGGCACTGAACTGCAAGTCCCAACAAGCCATAAATGACTTGGGGCCGCTATAGGAAAGCTCTAACAATACAATGAATGCTTAAACACAAAGATGATTGGAAGGGTCATCACAACATCCACTATTAAAAAGAATTTTGTCCTTAAAAGTCAAGAAGAAGGGAGTCCCTGAAGGCTCGAAAAAATGCGGATACTGAGTACGCAACTCACTCTCGGTCTCCCAAGTAGCCTCCTTGTCCGGATGATGTCTCCACTGAACTTTCACAACCAAAATCTCCCTAGATCTCAATCTCCTGCTATCTCTAGCCAGAATAGTAATCAGCTCCTCAACAAAGGATAAACTCTCATCTAACTTAATTGAATCCCAATGCAATACATGAGACTCATCTGGAACATATCGGCGCAACATCGAGACATGAAAAATGGGGTGCACAACTGAAAACATTAGAGGCAAGGCTAACATGTAGGCTACCCTACCAATCCTCTGGAGAATCTCAAATGACCCAATGAACCTGGGGCTAAGCTTGCCCCGTTGACCAAATCTCATCACGCCTTTCATGGGCGATACTCGAAAGAAAACCAAGTCACCAACACTGAACTCCAAGGCACAAAGTCTACAATCAGCGTAGCTCTTCTACCTACTTTGGGCTGCTCTAAGTCTATCCTGAATCAAACAGACTCAGTCCAAGGAATCTCTAACAAATATGTACTATGCAACCTAGACTCTAACCTATTAAACCAACCAATCAGCGATCTACAACGCCTACCATACAAGGCCTCAAAAGGTACCATGCCAATGCTAGAATGAAAGGTATTATTGTAAGCAAACTTGGCCAAAGGCACAAACTGATCCCATGAACCTTCAAAGTCAAGAACACAAGCCCGAAGCATGTCCTCCAGGACCTGAATAGTCCTCTCGGACTGGCCATCAGTCTGAGGATGGAAAGCAGTACTAAGTTGA
Organism: Jaltomata sinuosa; assembly: GCA_003996215.1. Lineage (NCBI taxonomy): Eukaryota > Viridiplantae > Streptophyta > Magnoliopsida > Solanales > Solanaceae > Jaltomata > Jaltomata sinuosa. The sequence continues at coordinate 32,807 of QJPP01000785.1, forward strand.
AACTCTATACCCAAAGAAGTCTGAGCTAACCTCTCTTCTCCATAAGAAGTCTGAACCAGCAAGAAGTGTGTTGACTTAGTCAGCCTGTCGATGATCACCCAAATGGAATCAAACCCTCGAGAAGTACGAGGCAAACCAACCACAAAATTCATAGTAATCCCTTCCACTTTCACTCAGGAATGGGAAGTCACTGCATTAAACCACCTAGCCTCATGTGCTCGAACTTAACTTGCTGACAGTTCAAGCACCGAGACACTAAGTCTGCTACATCCCACTTCATACTGCTGCACCAATAAAGCTGTCTCAAATCTCTATACATCTTTGTTGTGCCACGATGAATGGAGTATCTAGTACAATGTACCTCATGAAGTATCAACTAATTCAAATGTCCAACCACCGAAACAAAAGACGACAGTCAAACCTCAGAATACCATCAGAACCAAAAGTAGCCCGGCTGGCCTCACCCTGAACTACCTGATCACGAAGGTCACACAAACTCTGATCCTAAAACTATCCGCTCTGAATCTGATCAACTAGAGTAGAACGAACCTCAATGCTGGTAAAAACTTTACTAGGATCTGACAGGTCAAGCCTTACCATACGGTTAGCCAAGGACTGGATGTCCAAGGCCAACGGTTGCTCAGAAACTGAAAGTGAAGCTAGGCTACCCATACTCACCTCCTTCCGAATCAAGGTATCTGCTACCACATTTGCCTTGCTCATATGGTATAGAATAGTAAAATTGAAGTCCTTCAGCAACTTAATCCATCTCCTCTGCCTCGAGTTCAGATCTCGCTGACTCATAATGTACTAAAGCTATGGTGATCGGTTAATATCTCACAATGAACTCCATATAAGTAGTGCCTCCAGATCTTGAGCGTGAAGACTACCACTGCCAATTCCAAGTCATGAGTGGGGTAGTTGCACTGGTGAACCTTCAGCTATCTTGAAGCATATGCTATCACTCAGCCCTGCTGCATGAACGCACAACAAAGACCAACCCCAAAAATATCACAATACACGGCAAAACTCTAACCCTCGACCGACAAGGTCAAAATTAGAGCTGAAGTTAATAAGGCCTTAAGACTCTGGAAGCTATCCTCTTACTGATCCAACCACTGAAATGGAATATCCTTCCTAGTTAGCATAGTCAAGGGCGCTGCTATGGAAGAAAATCCCTCAACGAATCGTCTGTAGTACCCGGCTAACCCAACAAAGCTATGAATCTCAGTAGCAGTAGTCGGTCTAGGCCAATCATGAACCGCAGAAATCTTACCCTGATCAACTCTAATCCCATCCTTAGAAACCACATACCCCTGGAATGCAATTAACTCAAGCCAAAACACACACTTTGAGAACTTGGCATAAAGCCCATGATCTCTCATAGTCTGAAGTACCGTCCTCAAGTGTTGCTCACGGTCGTCCCTACTCCGGGAGTATACCAGAATGTCATCAATGAAGACTATCATGAACATATCCAAGTACAGGCTAAGCACCATGTGTATCAAGTCCATGAAAGATGCGGGGGTAGTAGTCAACCCAAAAGACATTACCAGGAACTCATCATGGCCATAACGTGTCCTGAATGCTATCTTAGGGATGTCATCCACCCTAATCCTCAACTGATGGTAGTCGGACCTTAAATCAATCTTCGAAAACATGGTTGAACCCTGAAACTGATCAAATAAGTCATCAATCCTCGGCATCGAATACCTATTCTTTACTGTCACCTTATTCAGCTGCTGGTAAACAATACACATCTGCATCGACCCATCTTTCTTCTTCACAAAGAGAACATGAGCATCACAAGGAGACACACTCGGCCTAATGAACCCCTTAACTAATAAGTCCTGGAGCTGCTCCTTAAGCTCCCTCAACTCAGCAGGAGAAATATGGTAAGGAGGAATAGAGATAGGCCTGGTTCCTGACTCTAACTCAATGGCAAAATCAATATCTCTCTCAGGTGGAATGCCTGACAGGTCGGTAGAAAACACATCTAGGAAGTCTCTAACAACAAGAAGAGACTCAGGATATGAAGGGTCAGCACTAGCATCTCAGACATATGCTAGATAAGCTAAACACCCGCGGGAAATCAACTTCCTAGCTCGAAGATAATAGATGATCCTAGATGGTGCGCGACTAAAAGAACCTTGCCACATAATCGGGGATACACCGAGCACGACTATGGTAATGATTTTGACATAACAATTCAAAACTGCACGGTGAGGGGATAACCAGTCCATGCCCAGTATCACATCAAAATCTGACATATATAGGATCATCAAATCACCCCAAGTCTCCAAATCACCAACAGATATCATGCAAGATCACACAATTTGATCCACTACTAAAGAATCTCCTACTAAAGTCAAAACAGAAGCAGGCACAGATAACGGCTCACTAGCCAACCCTAAACAAGGCAAAAAGTAGGTAGATACATATGAACAAGTGGTTCTAGGATCAAATAAAGAATAAGTTAGCTGAAGACATACATAAATCATACTTGTAATCACAACATCCGAGGCTTCTGCCTCTGGTCTCCTAGGGACGACATAGAACTGACGATGACCTCTACCTAACTGACTGCCATCACTACCACCTAACCTACCTCGTGGGCTACCACCTCTACCTTGACCACCACCTCCTCGAGCCAGTGGTTGGACTGAGCGAATAGGCTGAGTTGGCCAAGTGGCTGGCTGAACGGCACCCTGCTGGGGGTGATCTCTAGCAAAATAAGCAACAATACGCAGGTGAAACCTTGATGACCTGCTCAGTCAGGATGAACCAGCATAACCCGTATGGCCACCACAGCCTGATGCCTCAGAAGTTGTACCCTTTAAAGACTGACCGTTGTAGTCCTGATGGTTGCTCTGACCCTGTTCAAACTAAGTACTACTGGAGGTCTGAAGTGAAGCCTGAACTGGTCAGCTGGACTGACCCTGGTGCTGCTGTGGCTAATCACCCTGTCCCCACTAGCCTGAACCACTACCACTATTTTTGGAACCAATGTATCCACCTTGATGTCGAGGCTTCTTACCTCTGGCCCCAGTGTCATGACGATGCGAATCATCTATTGTACGGGCATAATACGCAATAACCTAGAATGATCGACCACTAGCAACTAATATCTCTGCAGGCTCTCTAAAATCTCTCTACAACCCCAGACAAATGTATAGACTCTATCAAACTCAGCAGGCATAATAATGGCCCTAAATGGAGCACAGTGATGGAAATGGGTCTCGTACTCTGAGACGGTCATCGTATCCTGAGAAAGTCTAGTGAAATCCTCTCTCCGCCTCTCCCTATCGTTGTGAGGTAAGAATTTGGCCATGAAGGCCTCGTAGTACTCAGACCAAGTCAAATAAGGTGACAAGGATGGTCTGCAAGCAACCTGGGCCCTCCACAATAACTTCGCTGGGCCCTATAGCTGATTAATAGTGTAACTGACCCCGTGAGTCTCCAACAACCCCAAATGATGCAACATCTCCTCACAGGTAGTAATAAAATCATATGGGTCCTGTCCAGGAGTACCATCAAACTGCGGAAGTTCCAATCTCAAGAATTTACCCAACGCCTTCTACTATATCTTTATCATAACTGGGAGGGGAGCAAGAGAGTGTGCAACTAAGGGGACCAGATTAACCTCAGCACAAGAGCTGCAGTGGCAGGCTGCGCTCTTGAACTCGGTGCACCCAGGGTTGCCCCCTGAGTGGATGTTTGTGCTGCCTCAGAAGGTCTCTCTCCAGTCATACCCAAAAGTTAAATAAGTAACCCTGAATATCCAAAGACTGAGCTGGGGCTGAAGCTGGCACATAAACTGGTACGGGAGCTGTGGCACCTGGGCTGTCCCCGTGTCCACATGCTGTAGCTCAGGAGTAAACTCTGGCTCATTATCATACTCGGGCTCTCTCTCAACTCTAGTAGCTCTGGAATGTGCTGATGCTCGAGGGCGTCCTTGACCCCTAGCTCTACGACCTCCCCAGTCCCTAGATAGATTTGGAGGCTCATCTCCACCCGACGCTGACGACTCATACTAGCCATCTGCAGAAGAATGAACGAGAACAAGTGAGATTTCCAGAAACTCCCAAGGATTACGCATGATACAGAAGAAAATAAAAGAGTTATATTTCCTAAGATGTCACTATAGCCTTCCAAAGATTGAGTACGGATGTCTCTGCCTCAATCCGCAGGACTCTACTAGACATTGGCTCATATACCGATGATACTGTTGAACTTAGAGCTCTGATACCAAGTTCTCATAACCCAATTTCTTGGTCATGATGGCACCTACAACCCCCCAGTAGGTGAACCAATCCCCGTAGCCTAGAATGATTAGCAATGGGCTATATTCTAACAATTTAAACGGAAGAACAGTTTAATAAGCGGGAGCAAGGGAACAAGATGAAGAAAATAGGTAACAGGAATACATATACACAATGCGAAAGCTAAACAAACCCAAAACATGGTATCATAGTATAGAGCCAGATCTACATGTCAGGAGTACTAAAGGATCCAAAATAATATATACAGAAATGTCTCCGAGTAGTAATAGAGTACATAAGCAAAAGATGAACTAAAAGCTAAGCTCCAATCGCTAAGAGCTCACCCTCAGTCTGGAATATCACATAAGCAGCTCCTCGCACGAGTCTCCAATGAGTTAACGGTGATGGCCCACACTAGGATTTGCACCAAAAGATGCAGAGTGTAGTATGAGCACCAAATGCGAGGCATAATTAAGGCACCTAGTAGGTATCATAGGCTTAATAGGCACATATAAGATAAAAGCGTAGTAACAGATAGAGTAGAAGCAAGTGGTCACGAAAATCTATGAAAAAGTTCACAGGAACTAGCCTAGAGGGAAGATAATAGAAATAACATACAAGGCTAGCAAGTAGAATATATACACAACAGGCATAGGTGAGAGTAAGAAATGACGCACCTGCGATCCTTGCATTAATAGTATATACATAATATGTTTTAGAAGTGGATGGTATACTGATAACCTCAAGTACATGGAAAGGAACAAGAGACTAAAGATAGACATGCTTGGAAAACAGGAATCAATAACCAAACTAATCATACCAATCTCAAATCCAAAAAGTAACAACCTAGCAGTATACCATCTCATAATTATAACTGTAGCAGGGGATAACACCGCAATAAAGTAACAACAGTCTACTTATAGTCCCCCGGCCGCTCATACAACTGAGAAACATAAACAGGTGAAAACAAACCCTCCGATCGCCTATACAACCGGAGCGTACACTCAACAAAGAGAAAACAAGGGTGGAGCCTCAAACAATGAATAATATGATGCATGATGGTCTCTGGGTGGGATAGTAACTCTGTATATACCTCCTTTGGTGCTGATCGAGCCTAGCAAGTAGGTTCCATAGAAGGACACTGCCCATATACCTCTACTCCGCCGTATACCCTTCCTCCGGCACACGCAGCCTCAGGCCCCAGGTCTGAAATTAGCAAGGTCCATGGATGTCCCAGACCCCATACTAAAACTCAGTATTGAAACATGTCGTCCGGAGTAAGTGCGGGTTCAAGCTAGAGACCCATACTTGAATATGCATGCCCAGACCCTGTCAAGGACTAAAGTAGTGGAAAATGTCTCAAAAACCCCTCCAAGGGTGCCCGGGCATAACCGAGCCTAAAATAGTAGAAGGTCATCTCAGGTGCTCAGTCCGACCGAGGATAAAGTCATCTCAAATCAGTAAGAAAACTCAACTAGCACCCCGGCCCTTCTGAGTCTAACATTAATAGTAAAACTAGTGATAGAAATCATAATTTAACTATCTTTTACCACAAGAAGATCCGCAGGATAAGTCAAACCATTTCCAAATCATTTCTGTCAAAAGTGGGCCCAGGGCCATGCAAACTTTAGAAAATCAATTCCAGTAAGCCCGAAGCCAAAACCATAGTAAAACATGGATAAATCCTCTTTATATGCATGGAAATGATATGATCAAACACAAATAGCAGCCAAGAAGCTCACAATCAACCTATCGGCCCTGCACAGGCTCCAATCGCTCTACAGCATAGATAGCCAGCATAATGTCATGATAACAATGCCTGGGACTCACAAATACCCCCGAATAACCCACCATCTATGGTCCAGAGTCAAAACAAGGCCGCACGGGACCATACGGGTGATAATATTAACTACGAAGAATGCTACAAACAATGGAGGAAGGAAATGAGGCAAATCATGGGGAAGCGGTCAAGATCTGTGGTAGCAACATAATAACCCAATGACCGAAAGGGTCATTATATCATCACTACTATAAAGAACTTTTGTCCTCGAAAGTCAATAAAAGGGAGTAAATAATGGCTCAAACTAATACAAATACTGAGCCCATATCTCTCTCTCTCGGTCTCCCAAGTAGCCTCCTTGATTGGATGGTGCCTCCACTGAACCTTAACCAAAGGAATCTGTCTGGACCTCAATCTCCTAACATCTCTGGCTAAAATGGCTACTGGCTCCTAAACAAAAGCCAAACTCTCATCTAACTGCACTGAATCCCATTGTAACACATGTGACTCATCTGGAACATAACACTGCAAAATGGATACATGAAAGACTGGGTTCATAGATAAGAACATAAGAGGCAAAGCTAACAGATAAGCAAAACTACCAACCCTCTGAAGAATCTCAAAAGGCCCAATATACCTGGGGCTGAGCTTTCCCCGCTTATCAAATCTTATCACGCCCTTCATGGGCGACAATCAAAGAAATACCAGATCGCCAACACTGAACTCTAAGGCATGAAGTTTATGGTCTGCATAGCTCTTCTGCCTACTTTGGGCTGCTCAAAATTTGTACTAAATCACCCAAACTCTGTCTAAAGAGTCATGAAGTAGATTTGTACTCTGTGTCCGAGACTCAAAACAATCAAACCAACCCACTAGCGATCTGCAATGCCTACCATACAATGTCTCAAAAAGCACCATGCAGATACTCGAGTGATATCTATTATTATATGCAAACTCCGCCAAAAAGGCACATACTAATCCTATGAACCCCCAAAATCAAGAACACATGCCCGTAATATGTCCTCCAGGACCTGGATAGTCCTCTTGGACTTGACATTTGTTTGAGGATGGAATGTTGTGCTAAGTTGAACCTCTGTACCCATGTCTTAATGAATTTCCCTCCAGAACTGAGATGTAAATTGAGTACCATTATTTGAAATAATAGAAGCAGGAACCCCATGTAAATGGAAAAACTCTAAGAGATAAATCTAAGCCAACCTCTCTGTACTAAAAGAAGAATGAACTGGCAAGAAGTGTGATGACTTAGTCAGCCTTCCTACAATAACCCAAATAGAGTCAAACACTCGAGAAGTGTGTAGTAAGTGTGCTATAAAGTACATAGTGATATCTACTCACTTCCACTCAGGAATGGGAAGTCTCTATATCAATCCACCAGATCTTATGCACTCAAACTTAACCTGCTGGCAGTTCAAGCACCGAGATACAAAATCTAGTATTTCCCTCTTCATACCACTCCACTACTAAAGCTTATTTAAATCTTGATGCATCTTAGCTGCCCAGATGGATGGAATATCTATAATAATGAGCCTCACAAAGAATCAACTAAATCAAATCCTCAACTCTCAGAACACAAAGGCAACCATCAAATCTCAAAGTACCATTACAATCTAAGGTAGCCTTACTGGACTTGCCCCATAAAACCTGATCACAAATATCACATAAACCCTGATCCTCAAATTGATGCTACTGAATCTGATTAAACATAGTAGAATAGACCTCAACACTGGTAAGAACTCTACTAGGATATGACAAATCAAGCCTTATCAAATGGATAGCCAAGGACTGGATATCCAAAGCCAATGGCCACTCCAAAACTACAAGAGATGCCAAGCTACCTATACTCACTGCCTTTTGGCTCAAGGCATTCGCTACCATATTTGCCTTACCTAGATGATATAAAATGGTGAAGTCATAGTCCTTTAGTAACTCAACCCATCTACGCTACCTAAAACTTAGCTCTCACTGACTCGTGATGTACTGAAGACTATAATGATCGGTGAAAATCTCACAATGAACTCCATATAAGTAGTGCCTTAAGATCTTGTGTGTAAAGACTACTGTTGCCAACTCCAAGTCATGGGTGGGGTAGTTATGCTTGTGATCCTTCAACTGCCTTGATGCATAAGCTATCACTTGACCCTGCTGCATCAACACATAATCAAGACCAACTGATGAAGCATTATAATACACTAAAAGCCCTTGACCCTCAACTGGCAATGTCAACAATGAAGCCGAAGTCCATAAGGTCTTAAACTTCTGGAAACTATCCTCGCACTGATCAGAAAACTATAATGGAACATCCTTCCTAGTCAGCCTAGTCAAAGGTGCCGCTATAGAAGAAAATATCTCAATAAACCGCCAGTAGTATCCTACAAACCCAACAAAACTGCAAACCTCAGCAGGAGTACTAGTCCCCGGCTAATAACAAATGGCTGCAATCTTTCCTTGAACTACAACATTTTAGTCTTTTGGCCACATTAAATCTGGACCACGCTTGTAAAGTATTGTCTAAAACATATTTGGTTACGCATTTAAAGCATAGTTATAGTTTTTAGCTTCTAGCCACACTAATATTGGCAACACTTTTAAAGCGTGGTCTTTGATGATATAGACCACACCTTATAAGCGTTGCCAAATCATGATATAATTGGCAATACTTATTTATACAAACAAATACACTTTGGGATAAGGCACAAGTACCTCCCTAAACTATACCCGAAATTGCTATGACACACCTAAGCTTTACAGGGGTCCTATTATCCCCCTAAGCTTATTCTTTCTGTATTTTTGTGCTCCTTTTGTGCTGACATGGTTGCCAAGTCAGCACAAAAGGAACACAAAAATATTCTCCTACTTGGTAGCCATGTCAGCAAAATTGAGCAAAAAAATACAGAAAAAATAAATTTAGAGGGCTAATCGGACCCCCGTAAAGTTTAGATGTGCCATAGCAACTTCGGATATAGTTTAGGGGGATACTTGTGCATTATCTCTCTACACTTTTAAGCATGGTATTTTTATAATTCTAAATACAACACTTTAGAAGTGTGTCCTAAAAGTTTCATTAAAAAACTTAACTCTCCCTCCAATTCTAATTGGCCGAAAAGTAAAACAAAATTAAATCAAAAGTAAATAATATTTTACTCTCAGCTCACTCTTTAAACATTCTCACTCTCTAAACAAAAAATGCATCTGGGTTTGTCGTCGTTGTCTTCGAAGCTCTAGGCTCTGAGCTGTCGTCGTCGTCGAAGCTCTAAGCTCTCAAATATGTTTTCGTCGTCAAAGCTCAAACCCTCAAATTTCTTCTAATTTCAGTGGAAATTTCAATAAGCTGAAGAAGGTAGATTTTTTTTGTTTTAAGCATCTGAGTTTGTTGTATGTCTATTTTGTATCTGGGTTTGTTGTATGTTAAAGATCATAGCTCCCAAATCAGTCGAAGAAGGTAGAGATTTTTATGTAATTTCAACTAATTTCAACTTATTTTAGCTCAAACCTCTCAAATTTCTTCTAATTTCACCTTATTTCTATGGAGTTTTCAGCCCAGCTCAAATTTCTTCTAGTTTTCCTAATTTTAGTGGACATTTCAGTTTGTGTGAGCTAAAGAAGGTATGTTTTAAGCTTCCATTTAAAAGTCTCTGGGTTTGTTCCATGTCTATTTTGCATCTGGGGTTGTTGCATATCTATTTTGCATTTGGGTTTATTGCTTGTGGGTTTATTTCATGTCTACTTTGCATTGTAATTTTTGCAAAAGCATCTGTAAGTATTTTTCTTTCTGTAATTATCTGTTTTTTTTTTAAATTTTCTACTATTTTTGTAGCATTTTTTGACAGTAATTTTTAAATAAATGTGTTAAATGATATATAAACTGGTTGTAGTTTAAGCTTTATAAGCTTATTTGTACAAAAACATGGTATAGAATAGACTTAAAATGTTGTCATAATGAACTGGAAAAGAATGATATTGCATCACTTCTCTCTAAGTTATAATTATCCAAATTGTATTCTGGAAAAGTAACCCATTTATGTGTGATTTATGATTGGAAATCAATCAAGCTGACCGTCAAAAAGTTTTGGGTAGAGGAACTAATGAATGTTAATATTAAGTTGGGAGTTGTGCATACTATGTGCTCAACTAGAAAGAGATGAAGAAAGAACCCTCCAACATTTTCCTGCTATTCAAGTTCGTTCCTTTGTCTGCTCAGAGAAAGGAAATAATCGGATAGAGAGAGGGGTCTTGTAATTAGCAGTTATTTGGTTATTAAAATGTTGTTACTCATTTATCGAAGTGAACAGTCCACTTCCTGTGTGAATCTCGCTTAACCTGAACTCACCCCACAAAAGATGGGGAAGTGTTATGTGGATAGTTTAGTATTTAGTGCAAGAAATAGTCTTAATGGTAATTCTGATTTGTTGACTCATAGGACATTGCATGTTCTGTAGCTTTAAATTGGCTAAACATGTGGAGAAAGAGAGTTTGATGATTTGATTTTGCTCTTAGTTGATCATTTGTTTTACTGTGATGTAACGAGCCGTGAGCCCTTAATATCATCCTTGGGAGTGGCAACTCATCAATGACATAATTTCAATAATACAAGTTAGATTCCATTAATGGGGAAGGGAATTACAAGGTCGGGAATTGAACCAACAAGGTGAAAGTTCCGATTGAGCTACTAAGATTCCCTAGATTCCATTAATGATTAAGTTTGAAGTTGCTAGTTTTCTCAGTGTTGTCCCCTTCTGTTAATGCATTCGAGAAATTTTGATTTTTATTTGGATTAATTTTATGAACAATTAAAGAAGTGGTGGATATTAGCAGTTGTTATTTTATATGAACTCTTTGATATTTCTTCAAGCATTCTTTTTCTTCGGCTATCTGCTGTCATAAATTAGTAAAGTGACATGTTTTTTACAAGAATATGGTAGGACAACTTGCAATTTGTCCAAGGAATTGTTTTCTCACAGTGACCTTCATAAAGATAATGAAGAATACTTGTTAATTTCAGGCTGGAAAATGCAATCCCTATTTAGGTATATCAGGTTTGGGGTGGAGATTTGGGATAGGAGCACAATAAACTATTTACATCTAAAGCTAATTTTCTCCTTACAACCAAACAGTGAAAAATGTTTTTCATTGACGAACCAAACACAGGAAAATAAGTAAGAAAATCACTTGTTTATTCATACCAAACAACACCTACCGTGTTTGCTTATGTGTACTCAAATGAAGCCTCAAGTTTGGTATCATTTATTATGTGTTCTTATTTGCTTCCCATATGGCCTAAGTTGTTGTAGGTATAAAAATTTTCCTTTGAGAAGCAAGGATCAATTTTTTCTGAATACTTAACTAACTAAACCACAAGATTTCCTGAGTTATGCTGTGAGTTTGGGTTCTCATGACTAAAAAAATATTATAGTAAATTTTGTATGTCTTTAAGTTGCGAGCTTTTGATAACCCCAAGAACTCGTTGATCTTTTAATTTTGTTGCATTTTATGGTACTTCTAGGCTAGCAACCCCTTCTTTGAGATGGTTTGTCGTGACTAAGCACATTTCACAAAAGGAAAAACTACTAGAATATTGTGCATGATAACCAACTAAAAGTTAAGGTATATTGTGTACGGTTTGATACTACTACAATAAGATATATATTATATAGGACATGTGACTGATTAACCATTAACTGCTTCAATTCTTGTGTATTATACAACCAATTTTGGTAGAGTTTGAAGCTTTAGAAACAATCAACAAATTTCTGGTGAAATCTACATTAGTGCCATAAACACGTGACCTTTTCTGTTGTTGTGGTTAGTTATACCAAAAGCAATTTGAATTTACATTACTTGATTATATCCTTTTTAAAGAAGTTCTTTAATAAGTCTATATGTGACTAATGTGTGAGTTATAGCTGGTTTATGAAAATAACAGTAACCTGAATCCTTGGCACTCAATTATATTATATCTGCAATCAGCTGAAAATATCAATTCACCATTTTTTAAAGCAATTTAGGGAAGGATCTGCAAGATGGATATCATATCACAGCTACAGGAACAAGTAAATACAATCACATGTCTTGCTTTGAACACCTTTGGTACTCTACAGAGGGACACCCTTCCTGTGCGTCTATCACCTAATTATCTGGAACCTCCTGCTGCTAATCCAACAGAAGACTCAACCAATGTTGCAGAGCAACCAAAGCAAATGAGTGCTACTTTTCTTAAGGCTTCCAAGCAGGTAAACCTTCCTACCTTCACATTTTCTTTCTACTCAATGCTCGTTTGCGTATTGATCAACTAATTTGAGCATGACATAGACCAGGATATTTGGATAACCTACATGTACATTGAGAATATCCATGATTCCAAAAATAAGGAATTTTCCCTTTTTCCGATGATCAAGATGAACTTTTTACTATTGTTTCATTTTTTGTGTAAACAGTGTTTTGTAAATGATGCTGAAGTAGTGATAGAACTCATAGAATCCCTTTAAGATAGGAAGGTATATCCTTTTGTTCCTTGTAAATACTTTTGATTGCAGCAACTTCTTGGTGCTATATTAATAATACACTTGCCCTTCCTAAAAAAATCATTTTAGGGTAAAATAATGTCTTTTTTGTTTTCCTTTTACTAGTCTGTTTACTTTTTGAAACATCAAATCTTTAGATTATATCACTTATGTCTCTTGGTCTCATCATATCTAATGTTCACATGCAGTTCTATACTATTTAGCATTAAGTCTCTGTTTGTTAAGACTTGAGACCAGTGTGGTTGAGTTCAAAGACCTTCGCCATTTGTCCTTTGTTTTAACAACAAATACAACAATGGTTAGGAAGTAGTAACAAAAATTTAACACAAAAAATATCATTTGTTTATGAAATAACAAGTACTATTAGTCTAAACTAATTGGTGTGTTGATTAATGATAAGATTTGAACCATAATTTTGTGTCAACATATAATTTTTCTGTTATCATGATGAATTTCACTATGTATCACTATAATTACCTATGGATGACATAGTTGGTCTTGTTGCATTGAAGTATTTTGTTCTCATAAGATGATTAACCATGACTAGTGTTGAATATGATTTTTTTTCTAACTTTTAATTTCATTTTGAATGTGTAGGGAAATGTCGGTGATTGAATTTGAATGGTGGCCACAAGTCAACTCGACCTATTGAAGTGAATGATAAAGAGTTTTGAACTATTTTGATTTATGTTTCAATATATTTTGTTTTGTGTAGTGGAATTTATCTTTAGTATAGATATTGATAATATTTCTTTCTATGCATGTGTTAGTACATTTTGAATACATTGTTATTTTAGAAGTTTATTGCAAATCTATACATTTGAATATCTATTAGATAATTTGGTGTTTTGAGATTATATATATATATATATGTATGTATGTGTGTGTGTGTGTATATATATATATATACTATAAAATTCAAGACAATGTTGCCACACTTCAAAAGTGTGGATATATGAATGTCAATTGTGTGCATTTACATAAGGAAAAGGTTACACTTTACAAGTGTTGTTATAGAAGAGGTATAAAAGGCTACACTTTTAAAGCGTGGCCAATAACAAGCTAAGGCCACACTTTCAAAGTGTAGAATTATCAAATATACTTGTTGCCAATGGGATGCTACAAAGCGTGGCCTTTGCAACTCTTAGGCCATGCTTTTTAAGCATATCTACTATGGTCACACTTAAAAAGCGTGGTCTAAAGTCAATGGTTACGCCCTTTTCGGCCACCCCCAGAAAAGCGTGGCGTAAAGGCCAAAAGTGTAGCCTTTGATCAAAGGCCACACTTCTTGCTACTTTAGGACGCACTTTACAAGGGTGGACAAAAGAAAAAAATGTTGTAGTGTGGGTTCACTCTAATCCCATCCTTAGACACCACGTGTCCTAGAAATGCTACTGACTCAAGCCAAAACTCGCACCTTGAGAACTTGGCATAAAGTCGACGATCCCTCAAAGTCTGGAGTACGATTCTCAAGTGTTGCTCATACTTCTCCCTATTCCTCAAGTATATAAATATGTCATCATTTAAGCCTATCACAAAGGAATCCAAGTATGGATTGAGCACCCTGTGCATCAAGTCCATAAAAGTTGTTGGTGTATTAGTCAACCCAAAATTTATCACCAGGAACTCATAATGGCCATAACATGTCCCGAATGGTGTCTTAGGGATGTACTCGGTCCTAATCCTCAACTGGTGGTAGCCTGAACTCAAATTTATCTTAGAAAACATTGTTGCACCTTGGAGCTGATCAAAGAAATCATCTCGATGCGGCATTGGATACCTGTTCATTATTGTCACCTTATTCAGCTGCCGATATGCAATACACATCTGCATCAAGCCATCTTTCTTATTCACAAACAGAACTGGAGCACCCCAAGGTCACACGCTCGGCCTAATAAAACACGTAGCTAAAAAGTTCTGAAGCTGAAACTTAAGCTCCCTCAACTCAGCTGGAGCTATACAATACCGAGTAATGGAAATGGGCTTGGTACCCGACTCTAACTCAATGGCAAAGTCTGTGTCACGCTCAGGTGGAAGGCCTGGCAGGTCAGTCAAAAATACATCTAAAAACTCTCTAACCACCATAACTGACTCGGGAGAAGAAGTGTCGGCACTCAATCTTGGATATACGCTAGATAATCCAAACACCGACACAAAACTAACTTCCTAGCCTGAAGGCAAGAAATGATCCCAGACAGTGTGCAACAAACAGAACCCTGACACACAACTGGGGATATGCCAGGCAAGTCTATGGTAACAGTCTTGGCATAACAATCCAAAATTTCTCGGTGAGGGAATAACCAATCCATGCCCAAAATCACATCAAAGTCTACCGTATCTAATATCATCAAATCATCCTAAGTCTCAAGATCACCAATAGCTATCAAGCATGATCTAACAACCCGATCCACTACTAAAGAATCACCTACCGGGGTAGCAATAGATACTGAAACAAATAATAGTTCACTAGCTAACCGTAAACAAGGAAAAAGTAGGCAGAAACATATGAACATAAAGAACCATGATCAAACAATGCTACAACTAATTAGCGACAGACAGAGATTGTACTTGTGATCACCGCATCTGAAGCCTCTGTCTTCGGTCTACCAGGGACTGCATAGAGTTGACGATGACCTCCACTTGAATGATCTCCATCCCAACCACTTGTCCTGCCATGCGAGGAACCAGCCTTACACTAGGCACCATCTTCTCTGATAAGTGGCTGCATTACTCTCAGAGGCAGTGCTTGCTGAGTGGCTAGCTTAACTATACCCTGCTAGGGGAAGTCTCTGGAAAAATGACCAATGATGCCATACTCATAGCAAGGCCTTGACAGCCTAACCTGGTGTAAGAAATCGGCTGAACCTGAATGAACAACATGTCTTGATGCCCCAGATTATGTACCCCTCAAATACTAAGCTAAACTCGGCCCACTGAATCCATGATGACTACCAGAACCCTAATCAAACTGAGGCCCACCCAAAGCCTGTAGTGATGCCTGAATTGACTAGCTAGACTAACCCGAATGCTACTGTGGCTGATATCTTCTATCTCACTGACCTAAACCTCTATAGCCAGAGTGGAAACCACTGTAAGCACCCTAATTGCATGGCCTTTTATCCCTGGACCTTGGGTCCTGGTGATGCAAATCTTATATGGTACAGACATGGTCCATTATAGCCTGAAATGGTCGTAACAAGTATCTCTCAAGTTTGGTGAAGCTCGATCCTCAAACAAAGCGACGAACCCGATCTATCTTGGTAGAAATAATCATAGCCCCAAATGTATCCAACTGGTGCAAATGGATCTCATACACAGATACTGTCATAGACCCCTGCATCAATTGAGTAAACTGCTCACTACGGTGCTCACGGTCACACTGTGGCAAGAACATTTCCATAAAGGCCTCATAGAACTCTCTCCAAGTCAACTGAGGAGACTTAGAGGGTTTGCAAGCTACCTGGGCCCTCCACCAAAGATTAGATAGTCCCTCTAGCTGATAGGTGGTACAATCTACTCCGTGGGCATCCAACTAACCCAGGTGATAAAGCATCTCCTCATAACTAGTAATAAACTCATGGGCATCCTGTCTAGGAGAATCGGAGAACCTCAATGGGGATAATCTCAAAAACTGGCCCTAGGCCTTCTGCTCTGACTCTAACATGACTAGGCGAGGAGCGAGAGGCTGAGCAACTATAGGCACTGGAAGGACCTGTGCACCGGGAACCGCAGTATAAGGCTACGCTTCTAAACTCTAAACACCCAAGGCTGACCCCTGAGCAGATGTCTAAGTCATATTAGAAGGCTTACCCCCAACCATAATCAACAACTAAAGAAGTATGCTCCAAATATCTGGTGTAGGAGTTGATGCTAGTGTTGGCGCTGATACAAATGCTTCTACTATCCCTATTGACACCTGGGCTACCCCTGGTCCCCAAACTACTGGTCTAAAATTGACTCAAGCTCATACTCAGCCTCAGGAGCTCTAACTGGTGCCGCATCTCGAGCACATCCTTGACCTCTACCTTTGGGTCTACCCCAGCCCCTGGCTGGAGCCAAAGGTGCTGGTGCTGAAGGCTCGCCCTTATCCATTGCTGAAGTTCTTATACGAACTATCTGCGGAAGAGTAAAGTAGAATAAGTAAGATTCCAGGAAACCATCTAAGACAAAATACACGATATAGAAGTAAGATGAAAGTCATATTTATAAAAATGCCATTGTATCCTCTCGAAGATTGAGTACGAATGTCTCCACCCCTATTCGAAGGAATTTACTAGACATTGGATCATATACCGATGACATCGGTGAACCTAGGATCTGATACCAAGCTATCATGACATGATTTCTCAGGTCATGATGGCACTTACAACCCCTATTATTGGAGAACCAATTCCCGTGGCCCTGAATGATAAGTAATGGGATACACTCCAAGAAAAGAACCTACCAGAAAGAAGATAAGTGGAAGCAAGTAAATAAGTATAGAAAGGGAACAACCAGAATATATACAAGAAGCTACACTATACCAGAACATGGTATCATAGTACAAAAGCCACTGCTAAATATTCAAAGTACAAGAGGGACAGTATGAATGTAAAATACATAACTGTCTCAGAATATACAAAAGAGTAAACAGTGCCAAAAGAAGAGATATGGCCAAGTTGCGATCATCAGTAACTCATCCTATGTTTTGGATATTCAAAAGTGCTGCACAAGTCTCCATATCAATGGTGATATCCCACACTAGGATCTGCACCAGGGAGATGCAGAAGTGTAGTATGAGCACTAATTATGGAGCAACGGGTACCCTGTAGACATCATAGGCCGATTGGGCATATATAAAATGTAAAAATAGTAAATAGCAGATAAGGAAGAATAGGGTCACAGAAGCAAATAGGGTAAAGCACGTGGAAGCTAGCAACAGATAGAAGTCATAAAAGAATACAAGTGAACTAAGCTAGCCATAAAAGATGTATCCCAAAACACGGATGAAAGAGTAGAGAACACACCTGGGTCCTTTCCATAACAATAAATAAAGGAAAGGTTAAAGAATAGGGTGGTGTACTGGTAACATCAAATAACGGGAAGGAAAGAAAGGAAACAAAATATAAGCTTGCTAATAATACAACTCACAAGGTAAGGATGATCATAAGTAAACTAGTAGGTAACTAGAGTAGGAGTAAGTAAACTAATCTACCTACAATCCCAACAAGTGTCAATACACCCGACGAATACATAAAAGTGAAAAAAACACCTCTGGCATCTCATACTACCAGTGTGTACACTCAGCAAACAAAAAACAAGGGGTGGAACCATGCAGAAATGAATAATATGATATGTCATGTCATGTCAGTGGTATCGTATGCACCTCTTATGGTGCCCGTAGGCCCAGAAGGTAGGACCCATGGAAAGGCTTCTCCCGTATAATTGTACTCCTCCCTATACCCCTCCTTCAGCACTCTCATCCTGTAGCCCCTAGTCCAGATTGACAAGGTCCGTGGAGGTCTCTCAGACCACATACAACTCTTATAATCTCAATATGCGTGCCTAAAGTCTATTCGGGTCTAATATCAATAATAAAATCATTTCTAGCACTTTTGCCCAGCAATGTTCTAGTATCATCTTAATATCAGAGTGAAAACCATCATATAATCTCTTTTACTCCAAGAAGATCCATAAAACTACTTTTTAAATCCATTTATAACAATTAATATGTGGTAATGGGCCCTCGGAGCCATGCAAAGTGAGAAAGCCAGTGATAGTTAGGCCCGCAGCCATGTAGTAGTAATAAATCAATGCATAAAAGCTCTTTTCATGAATATGATATGCTTAGATGCAATCAATAGCTCCATAGCTCACAATCATCCTACCAGCCCTGCAAAAGCTCGATCTTCTCTACAACACAGATAACCATCTCATAATCACAAATTAGTATCCGAGACACACGGACCCTTCCAAAATATCTGCCAACTATAGTCTAGAGGTGTATGCAAAAGCCATTGAGGGCCGTAAGGAGTAATAATTCCAAACTAGCTCAAACATTGAAGTATAAGAAGTAAGGACGGCTAGAAAAAAAGTGGATAATGTCAGGGGTGCCAAACTAGTAATCCAACCCAAGGATGCTATATAATGCAATTATATTCTATATTGATCAAGTCTAAGATGGGTAAGTTATAGCCTACCAAACATCTGAAGACAAGCTATTGGAAGGTCATCATTGCCCGAGCCCAAACTGCTCTGAGAAGACCTGAATAGAGATCAAACTATCAAAAATATAATCTATTCATCAATGTGAAGCTAATTATACCTATAAAGCTAATAATATAGCTGGGGTAAAATCTGAGTCAAAATGGGCCCATAGGCCTCATGAACTAAAATTGAAAACAAAAGTTACCATGGAGTTCCCAATGCTGCAAGGAACTCATGCCCAGAAAATAAGCATAATTCGGGTAAGGAATGGGCCCAAAATAGCCTGGAGAAGAGGAGGAGTTTAAAATGCGAAAACTTTGCATAACAAAGAATAACAATAAAGAATTACATACTACGGAGGGAGGAAAGGAGGTCCACAAGGTAAAATACGCTTCTCAATGAATGATCAAACCCAAACACGCAACTAAAGTGAAAAAATCAACCCAAAAGTTAAGTTAGGAAGCAATAATAGGAGCTTAGACATGGCTATGGAGAAATTGGAGAAGAGGAAATTACCAAATCAAAGAAGGAAATGATGAAATCTACCAATCGACGAATTCCCACGACTAAGATAAGACTCTGCCCAAGATTTTTGTGTGGGAGATGGTTTAGAGTGAGAGGGGAAGTGATAAATGAGGCTAAAATTTTAAGGAGACAAGCTTTAATAGTGCATGTCATAGAGCAGCGCAATCCAGGTTACCAGGCGTGATTGTACTAACGAAGGCAATACGAGCACTGGTGTGATTATGGTCCCCAGGCGTGATCACGCTAAAGGAGTAACATGGGCATTGAGATAATCGTGGTGCCGAGGTGCGATTGCGCTGAAGAAAGAAAGTGCCAAGGGAGCGATCGTGGTGCTCTTGCGCAGTCGCACTGAGCACTGCTCTGTTGCATAAAAACCAGCTATTTAGAAACACTCCCATGGGGGTTCTGGGCACAATCAACTAAATACCCAAAATGAGCTCGACTCACCCAAGTCAACACTTACAAATTTCAACTAAATACCCAAAATGAGCTCGACTCACCCAAGATGCGGACCAACTACCTAACTAACCCAAACTCAACATTCTAGAGCTGATAGAACCATCGAATCTCGAATCTAATTCTCTGATCATCGAAAGATGACCAAAGTCAAACTTTTAACCCTAACAGGCCTAAAATCTCAAAAAGTAAGATAGAATTAGTCCAAAAGCTTCTAGGCCCCGAACAAGGGTCCAACTAGAACAAAATCCATGCTCCAGAGCTAACAAAACTGTTATAATTCAATTCCCAGCATGCTAGCTAAGAATGTTGACTAAAGTCAATGATTTTCTAAGTTAAAGCTTTAAAACAAGGAAAGGGTCCTAAAGACCAAATGAATGGCCCGGGAACTGAACCACCAGTCCCATCAAGTCATAAATGACTTGGAGCCACTAAATGTATGCTATAATATTATAAAGAAGGTGAAAACACAAAAATGACTGGAAGGTTCATTACCCACAAAAAGACTCAAAGAATTGTGGCCAAGTCATAGAAGTGAACCCACTGTTCTACAGCCAAGATACGACCTCCACCTCTACTTTACAACCCTTACCATCTGAAAGGTAGTGTAATCCACATTATGAAGCTCAACCAACCCAAGATTATGTAACCTCTCATGGCAACTGACCAAAAACTCATACATATCCTCTCTTAGTTGTCACGCCCTGAGGCTACCCACTAGGCATAACACAGGACCCGAGACCATAAGTACCCTAAGTTAACCCTTGGTCATAGCATACTCAGATAGTCATAAGAAAACATAGTGGAAGCATAAATAGAAAGTTAGGAAACCCAATCTATAAACAGTAAAGTCAAGATGAAACATAGTCCAAAAGAGAGACCCGAATACTACTTATGTCTGAAAGCCTCTAACTATAGTCAAGAGTTGATGGGACAATACCCCAACTAACTCTGAAATACAAGAAATAAATTGATAGTAATTAGCATAACTATAGTTCTTAAATGATAAGGACTCACCAACATAATCCGGCCGACTGGCGATGACTAGTCACGAGCCTGAGGAGTAGAGCCTGAATCTGCATCATCAAAGGATGCAGTGCAGGATATGCGTCAGTACTATAGAATGTACCGAGTATGTGAGACATGCATAATCATTGTAAAAGTATACTTGAAACATAGTTAAAACTGAGTTCATACATAAAGAAGTATCACAAGTAAATCTCATAGCTTAAAGCATGAAATAGAAAAGCATAAGTCTTAAATCTTCATACAGGAGTTTCTATTAACCGCCATAAACCATGATGAGATACATGGATTCCAGTGTCAGAAACCTACACCAAAAAAGGTTGTCCTAACCGTCTAAAGTTAGAAGCTTATCATATCAGGATCCTGTCATAAGCCACAGAGGGCACGTATGGTGGCACGTAGTTCTGGGACTAAGGGAAATCTCATCCCGTCCAACTCGATTCTAAATATTACTCCCAAAACATATACATATAGGTCACATAAACTTGTGACATATCTAATGCTAATTCTCTTTGAAAAGCATAAGGGTATATCTAATAACATGCAATTCACATAGCTTAGGTAGACATATCTAGATGCCAAACCTTTCATAAATCATAAGGACATATCTAATGTCATGCAATTCATGCGGTTTTTAGAATAGCCATAATTCAAAACATACTTTTCTTTCTAAATTCATAACTTGAAAAATTAGGAATGCAATTTCATAATACATAAGGTTATATTATCAAAACATGCTAATTTTCACTTGAAATCATGTAATTCAATAGAATCATGCTAGAAATCATCTTTAATTCATGTTCCTTTGAAATAAATTAAGAAACCTCAATTTAAAACATAGATAAGCATTTAGAAACCATGAACTGAAGCTTTAAAACTGAATCCATATGTTTTCCCAAATTGGGTAAGAACCCTAATTTCATAAATTCATTAATCAACGTAAAAATCATGAGTTTTGGGCATAAGGTTGAAAGGAATCCCTTATTGAATACCCACATACCTAATTTAATCTTGCTTGATCAAAGATGAAAAGAAATAAAGGCTTGAACTTGGAGCTTGAGACTTGGAGTTTGAAGGAGTTCTTTCTTCATTAGGAATATGATTGCTTAGAATGAGAAGAGCTTAGGCTATTAGGGAATAAAACCCTACTAAAAATGACCAAAACAACTTCACTTAAGAGTTAAAAGAGTGGGTAATTATAGAAATACCCCTGGGATTTAATTGGAGACACGCTGATTAAAAACTTAGCTTCAGGTTCCACGGGTCCTTTCCATGGACCGTAGATGTAACCATGGCTCGTGGATTGGAGTCGTGGTTCCTGAGACCAAAATTCAAGCTGCGGATAAATTTTCACGGATTAACAGGATGGCTCGTGGAAAGTTCCACGCGTCGTAGAAACCATTCATGGTTACTGGGGAACAGGCTACCCTATGTCTGAGTTCCAAGAGTTGGTTGCACAACTCGTGGAACATCCACGGATCATGAACCTGACTCGTGGTTCTCAGACTGAGGTTGATCTACAGGACTAGTTTCACGGGTCACTTCCATGACTTGTGGTTCTATCCACGACTCGTGGACTTGAATTATGATTCCTGGAAGTTTCAAATTTTTCAGAGTCTTTAACTTAAAAATCTGAATCGAATTCTAGAATGTTACAATATCTCTCCCTTGGGATCATTCATCCTCTAATAAAGACTAATCAAGGAAAACTAGAGAGAAAACAGCCCAACCAAGAAACAAAACCAAAAACCTGATGAATAAACATGAAAATTGAGCTTTTCAACTTAAAACATGATTGAAATAACTTCGTAAAACGTGAATGCATGCTAGGACCATGAGGAAAACTGATGGACTAGAATTAGAGGGACATACTAAGGAAGAAACTAATACCTCAAGCTGAAACTAGATTAAAAGGAAATAGATGAGAGTACTTGGCTTTCATTGCTGCTTCTTCTCCCCAAGTAGCTCCCTCAACTAGCTGATTTCACTAAAGGACCTTTACCGAAGTGACTTCTTTGTTTCTCAACCTCTGAATCTGACAATCAAGAATCTCCATAGGACCTTCCTCATAAGTAAGGCTATCCTTCACACTCACATCCTCCAAAGGAAAAATTAAGGTCAGATCACCAACACACTTCATCAACAAGGAAACATGGAAAACTAGATGAACCGCTTAAAAATCTGTTAGCAACTCTAACTCATAAGCAACACTACCAACTCTCCTCCGAATCTGATAAGGACCTACATAGTGGGGAAAAGCTTCCCTTTCTTACCAAATCTCATCGCATCCTTCATGGGTGACACCTTCAAAAATACCTAATCATCAACCTCAAACTCCAATTCTCTTCTCTTCACATATGCATAGGATTTTTGTCGACTCTGAGCGGTCTTCAACCTCTCTCTATTGACCTGAACCTTCTCCATAGTCTCATGAACCAAATCTGGATCAATCAAAGATGCCTCACCTACCTCAAACCAACCAATAGTAGATCTAAACCTCCGCCCATAAAGAGCCTCATAAGCAGCCATCTAGATGGTAGAATGAAAGTTATTTTTGTAGGTAAACTCGATAAGAGGTAAGTGATCATCCCAATTACCTTTGAAATCAATCACACAAGATCTCAACATATCCTCCAAAGTCTGAATAGTATGCTCTACCTAGCTATCTATCTGAGGGTGAAAAGTTGTGCTAAGCTTAACCTGGGTACCAAGAACTCTCTGAAATGACTTTTGAAACTGGATGTAAACTGAGAACCCCTATCAGAAATGATAGACAATGGAACACCATGCAATCTGACTATCTCTCGAATGTAGAGTCTGGCATAATCATCTATTGAATCTGCAGTCTTAACAGCCAAGAAGTGGGATGACTTAGTCAACCTGTCGATAATCACCCAAATAGAATCATATTGCCTATGAGTACGAGAAAAAGGAGTAATAAAGTCCATATTGATCGCTTCCCACTTCCAAGTAGGAAGATCAATATCCTGAGTCATGTCACTTGGTTGCTGATTCTTTACCTTCACTTATTGACAGTTGGGACACTTAGCCACAAAACTTTCTATGTCCCTCTTCATGCCATTCCACCAATAGACTTCCCATAGGTCACGGTACATCTTGGTGGCACCGGGGTAAATAGAATACCTATAGTTATAAGCCTGTGTCAAAATATGTTGTCTCAACCCATCTATGTCAGGAACACACAATTGACCTTTGCTGATGGACTGCACCCTTCAACTGGTGTAAGATAGGATCACTGTTTTGCTTTTATTTCACTTCAGCTACCAAAGATGATTCAGAATCATTTTGAACAATAACACCACCTTCTGTATAATCCATAAGTCAAACTTCTAGTCGAGCAAGTAGATGAACATCCTTGGCCAATTCTTTCTTTCATCCTCAACCGATGACACACTACCCATGGATAATCTACTAAGTGCATCCGCCATGACATTGGCCTTACCCGGATGGTAAAGCACACACATATCATAATCCTTAAGAAGCTCAAGTCATATCCTTTGATGAAGATTCAATTCCTTTTGAGTGAACATATACTGAAGACTCTTATGATCAGTGAAAACATTCACATGAACACTATACAAGTATTGTCTCCAAATTTTCAAAGCAAAGACCACGGTCGCTAGCTCAAGATCATGGGTAGGGTTGTTCTACTTATGAATCTTAAGTTGTCTTGAAGAATAAGTAATCACCTTACCCTGCTAAATCAACACACAACCCAAACCAATCCTAGAAGCATCACAATACACAACAAAGTCATCTAGGCCCTCAGGTAGAGTCAACACTGGAGTTATCGTCAATCTAGTCTTCAGTTCCTGAAAGTTCTTCTCACATAGATGCGACCACTGAAATTTAACCTTCTTCTTGGTCAACCAAGTCAATGGGGTAGCAATGGAAGAAAATCCTTCCACAAATCTCCTATAGTAACCATCCAAACCCAAAAAGTTTCTAATATCAATCAGGGAAGTAGATCTAGGCTAGTTCTTTACTATCTCGATCCTTTGAAAATCAACTCAAATAACATCTCTAGTCATAATATGACCCAGAAAAGCAACAGAGTGCATCCAAAACTCACACTTGCTAAACTTAGCAAATAACTGCCGGTATTTGAGTGTTTGCAACACCACTCTTAAATGGTCTACATGCTCCTCCTCACTCTGAGAATAGATAAGAATATCATTAATGAAAACAATCACAAACACATCCAAATACTATTTGAACACATAGTTCATCAAATCCATAAAAGCTACGGGAGCATTTGTCACACTCTCGAATATGATGCTGATGATAACCAGATCTAAGGTTGATCTTGGAGAAGTAACTGGCAACCTGAAGCTGATCAAACAAGTTATCAATCCTAGGAATGGGATACTTATTCTTGACTATGACCTTGTTCAATTGACGGTAGTCGATACACATTCTGAGGGAACTATCTTTCTTTCACACGAATAAGACTGGAGCACCCCATGCAAAGATGATGGGTTAAATAAAACCCTTATCAAGAAGGTCTTTCAAATGGTCCTTCAATTCCTTAAGCTCTGTGGGAGCCATTCTATAATAAGGAATAAATATAGGATTCATATCTGAAAAAAGATCTATCCCTAAGTCGATCTCCAGCTGGGAAGGAACTCCAGGTAAATCCTCGAGAAATACTTCCGAAAACTCATTCACCATAGGAACTAACTGGAGAGAGGGGGTTTCGGACTTTGTATCCACAACCCAAACTATATGATAAACATAACACTTAGAAATCATCTTCCTAGCCTTAAGATAAGATATAAAATGACCCTTTGAGGATGGAGGACTACCTTGCCACACTAAGATAGGTTCATTTGGGATCTTTAAACTGATACATCGAGTACAACAGTCAACCGAGGCATAACATACATACAACGAATCCATTCCAAGAATAACATCAAAATTAGTCATCTCCAACTCTACTAGTTCTGCTGAAGTGACTCTATGAAAGACTGAGATAGGGCAATTTTGGTAGATTTTTGGCTAGGACTGACTTACCAACAGGAGTAGAAACACAGAAGGGTTCTAAGAGCTGATCATGACTAATTTCAAACTTGCATGTAGCATAAGGGGTCACACAAGATAAGGAGGCACCCAGATCTAATAAATTATACACATCGAGAGAGAAGACTTTCAACATACCAGTAACAATATCCGGTGAACTCTCTCGGTCCTCACGTGAGGACATTGCATAAATGCAGTTCTGGCACAAACCACCAGAACTAGAAGTAGTGCCATGGTGGGACGGTCGACCTCCTGATGTTGCCAGTACAAACTGAGTCTTACTATCTCCTTGTCCCTTCTTAGCTAAAGGGCAATCCTTAATCATGTGTCCAACCTGACAACACCCAAAGAATCCACCTATACCAACTAGACACTCACCAGGATGAATATTACCATACTTGTTGCAAGAAAGGTAAGGATTCCCCTTTCCTACACTCCCCTGCGAATAGGAACTAGATCCTCTACCATTTTGATAATGACGTGCCCTGGGGGCTTGGGTAGGTACACTAGCTAACGAATTAATCGACCTTGATGATTTCTTCTGAAACAAAGAGTGATGTCTACCTCCGGACCTATGATAGACAAAACCTAAACCCTCTGATCTAACCCTCTTGTTCTCCCTTGACATCTCCTTCAACTTATATCCCTCGATCTTTTGGGCATGAGTCATAAGTCGAGAAATATCCATATCACCCAAAAGCATCACGGACCTACACTCCTTCTTCACTAAATCTGATACTCCATAAACATACTTACTTAGCTCATCCTATGGGTCAGCCACCCTGAAAGGAACATACCTAGAAAGCTAGGTGAACTTCAACGCATACTCCTGAATTGTCATGGAACATTGACTCAAATTCACGAATTCTTTGACCTTAGCTTGCCTCAACTCTCTCAGAAAGAACAATTCAAGAAAAGCATTCTCAAAACACTCCTAAGTCATAGGGACCATGTCCATAGCCCTAGCATATTTCCATTGAGTGAACCAAATATAAGCCACGTCCTTGAATTGATAGGAAGCTAGCTCAACACCCTCTACACTAACAACTTGCATTACACCAAAGATCTTCTTTACCTCATCCAAGAAATTTTGCAGATTCTCACAAACTTTTGAACCCTAGAACTCAGATGGGTTCATGCAAATAAAGTCTTGGTCTCAGGCCGCTACTCCACCTTGAGGGTGTATGGGGATAGGAACCTGCTGATTGGCCTGAGCGGCCATATTCTGGGCTAGCCTATGAATAACATTCTTGAACTCCGTATTTGTGACCTCGGGGTCTAGAATTAGAGGATTAGCATTTTGGGCATTAGCCCAGTGAGGCATAGCACAGAGAGGAGGCATAATTTGAGATACATAAAGAATGGATTAGAGAGTTAATAGAGTTAAACTCTATCGCTCGATATTGATCAAGAAAGAAGTGAAGTTTTTTCCTAAGAGACCTCATAGCTTCTCTCTCATAAGTGTGGTGTGCTTCACACACATGAAAGAGACTCAACTCGATGCGTCTTTTAAACACCCTAGGACTCTTAAACCTGAGGCTCTAATACCATGTTTGTCATGCCCCGTGGCTACCCCCTAGGCGTAACACCGGACCTGGGACAACAAGTGCCCCAAGTTAACATAGCGAAAGCATAAATAGAAAGCTAGGCAACACAATCCATAAATAGTAAAGTCAAGATGAAAAATAGTCTGAAAGAAAGACCCCAATACTATCTATGTCCAAAAGCCTATAACTATCATCAAGAGTTGATGGGAAAATACCCCCACTAACTCGGAAATACAAGAAATAAAATAATAGTAACTAGCATAACTATGGTCCTTGAATAATAAGGACTCACCAATAGAATCTGGCCGACTGGCGATGACAAGCCACGAGCCCGGGGAGTAGATCCTGAATCTTCACCATCAAAGGATGAAGCACACGATATGCATCAGTACTATAGAATGTACCGAGTATGTGAGACATACATAATCATGGTAAAGTATACTTGAAACATAGTTAAAACTGAGTTCATACATAAAGAAGTATCACAAGTAAATCTCATAGCTTAAAGCATGAAATAGAAAAGCATAAGTCTTAAATCTTCATATGGGAGTTTCTATTAACCGACATAAACCATGATGAGATACATGGATTCCAGTGTCATAAACCTACCCCAAAAAAGGTTGTCCTAATCGGCTAAAGTTAGAACCTTATCATATCAGGATCCTGTCATAAGCCACAGAGGGCACCTATGGTGGCACGTAGTTCTGAGACTAAGGTAAATCTCACCCCGTCCAACTCGATGCTAAATATTACTCCCAAAACATATACATATAGCTCACATAAACTTGTGACATATCTAATGCTAATTCTCTTTGAAAAGCATAAGGGTATTTCTAATACCATGCAATTCACATAGCTTAGGTAGACATATCTAGATGCCAAACCTTTCATAAATCATAAGGACATATCTAATGTCATGCAATTCATGCGTCAAATTCCTTAAAATTTAGAATAGCCATAATTCAAAACATACTTTTCTTTCTAAATTCATAACTTGAAAAATTAGAAATGCAATTTCATAATACATAAGGTTATATTATCAAAACATGCTAATTTTCACTTGAAATCATGCAATTCAATGGAATCATGTTAGAAGTCATCTTTAATGTATGGGCCTTTGAAATCAATTAAGAAATCTCAGTTTAAAACATAGATAAGCATTGAGAAACCATGAATTAAAGCTTTAAATTTGAACCCATATGTTTTCCCCAAATTGGGTAAGAACCCTAATTTCATAAATTCATAAATCAACAAAATAATTATGAGTTTTGGGCATAAGGGTGAAAGGAATCCCTTATTGGATACTCACATACCTTATTGAAGCTTGATTGATCAAAGATGAAAAGAA
Source organism: Jaltomata sinuosa (assembly GCA_003996215.1). Lineage (NCBI taxonomy): Eukaryota > Viridiplantae > Streptophyta > Magnoliopsida > Solanales > Solanaceae > Jaltomata > Jaltomata sinuosa. The sequence goes on from QJPP01000785.1 coordinate 61,516, forward strand.
ATGGAGGGTTGAACTTGGAGCTTGAAGAAGTTCTTTCTTCTTTAGGAATAGGATTGCTTAGAATGAGAAGAGCTTAGGATATTAGGGGATAAAACCCTACTAAAAATGGCAAAACGACCTCACTTAAGAGTTAAAAAGTTGGGTAATTATAGAAATACCCCTTGGATTTAATTGGAGAAAAGCTAATTAAAAACTCGACTTCAGGTTCCACGGGTCCTTTCCATGAATCATAGAAGTAACCATGGCTCGTGGATTGGAGTCATTGTTCCTGAGCCCAAAATTCCAGATGCAAATAACTTTCCACAGATTAATAGGATGACTCGTGGAAAGTTCCACGAGTCATAGAAACCATCTGTGGTTACTGGGGAACAGGCTGCCTTCTGTCTGAATTTCATGAGTTGGTTCCATGACTTATGGAACCATCGACGGATCGTAAACCTGACTCGTGGTTCTGAGACTCGAGGTTGATCTGCAAGACAAGTTTCATGGATCACTTCCACGACTCGTGGACTTGACTCATGATTCCTGGAAGTTTCAAATTTTTTAGAGTCCTTAACTTAAAAGCTGAATCAAATTCTGGGGTGTTACATAAGTGCACCAGTGAACTTGGGAGGACTTAATCTCACAAATCTGTGAAATATCTTCATGCTCCTCAACTGTCATTACTGACCTAGCCATAACCAGTGGATCAATAAGTCTAACTAGCAAAGCATCAATGCTTGGAGCCATAGCAGTAGCAGGATGTGCCCTCAGGAGTCTAAAAACACTGAACCGATACTTATTTTAGAGGCTTAACCCTATCTCTAGTCTATGATCCATGAAAAGTGATAGGCAGAGCTACTTTTTGAGACATACCCTCTAAGAAGCTCAAAATCCTAACAATGGTATCCTATAACACTAGGGTGGCTACAAAACCTTGTGGAACAAGAGTTGGCCCCATACCCTCTGGCTGATAAGCCTCATCCTCAAACTCAACCTCTGCCTTAAGAGATACCACCCTGGCATGACCTTTAGATGGTGTTGCACCTCGTACTCTACCTCTACCATGGCCTCGACCCACGCCTTGACCCTTACTAATGGGTGCAAGCATACCATCATCAATAGCAACTGATTTTGTCCTCACCCTCTATTAAGAGAACAAAATGCAAAGTTTAGAACAAAAGGAATGCACAAGTCACACGATAAGGAGTCAAAGAATAGAATTTTCATAAGAATGTCCAATAGACTCCCAAAGATAGATATGAACATCATCATACCAATCTTCGAGACTCTACTAGATACTTTCTCTTGTACTCATAAGACTGATGAATGATAATGCTCAAGTAACACTCTCCATATGGAGGTGATAGCAATCTTCAGAGAAAACCAAAATTTATATTTCCAATGGGAGTTGGGGTCGATCCTATAGAGAAATGGTAGAGTTGCCTATAAGATTGTCATATATCAATCACCAATAGAGTATTCATTCAAAAAACAATAAAAGTAAAAAGGGGGGAAAATAGAGAATTAAGAATCTGACACAATCGCAATTCAACCAAAGACTTAAAGTAAAAATGGATTTGTAGTCAAGAGATAGGACGACTAGGGGTATATTTCCAATGGGACTTAAACCTGGGCTAAGGTACTTGCTTAATTATATGAATCATCAATAAATGAAAAGGGTAACATTGGTTTTAGTCATGAATGTTAATCTTTCAATCTCACAAATATTTATCCAATGGACTTTGTTCAAGCACCATGGTTTCAACAATAAACAACCAATTTAGGCTTGGGAAAGTCACATTATTTCTAGCTTAGACTCTTAAATGAGTTTTTTCGGCGATTGAACTATTTCTAGCCTCAATCTAAATAGAAATCTCAAGTACCCACTAGTGAATTCTCATCCGAAATTATGAACCTCTTTATTAAGCAAGAACACAATAAAGTAATTTCAATCAATATTTGCAACCATTAATTTTAGAGTTAAAACATGGAGAATTCACTAGACCGATATTAATGTAGAAATTATAAGCACAATTAAACAAGACCCATACCCATTAATCAAGTACCCATCATGCACATACCCCTAGACAAGGAAACTAACCACTCATGCTAAAGGAATAAGAAAGGATACCAAGTGGGTAATCCAAGTTTCCTTTCATTAATGGAGATAATTTCCAATATCCAAGCTCAATAGTATAATTATGGTGAATCCAAGGTTGAAGATGAACGGAATAGAGTAAAACCCTCTATCTTTCCTCTAGAGAGAAAACTTGTTCAACACTTTTCAAAAATTGCCAAGAACTATCAGAACTATTGAGTACATTGCACAAATTAAGTTTTAGAAGGTTCCCAAATTGTCACATAAAAATGGACAAAAATGCCCCTTGAGAGACGTGCGGCACAACGTGAAATCGCACGTCTCATTGTGCGCATCACATAGCTTTGTCCCAAAAGACTAATGACTTGGCTTGGTCTTTGAGTGTTATATGAAGGGAGGTAAAGACCGCACCAGGCATTGTGTGCATTGCATGGCCGTTGCACCTCTCATGTAACACCCTCGAACTTACAAGCCCAGGCAAAGCATAGAAAAACCACTAGGAAAATAATTTCAGAAAATTTTCCAAACTTTCCAGGAACCACGGTTCAAATAACAGACCATCATTCAAAAGATCAGCCCATCGATCAGAAGGACAGACCATCTTGTTGAACAATTGTTCCTACGACCAGAGGCCCTGAAACCCACAGGCAGAACCACAACTCTAGTTGATGGTCCATCATTCAGAAGGATGGTCCATCAACCAAGCCGTAGTCCCTGAGCGCGATTTTCTGCAGATTATTTTAAACTTTCCCAGGGGTATTCTGGTCTTTTCCTAATTATTTTAATTTTGATTCTAAGTCATTTTGGGGGTAATTAAAGGGTTTTTAACACTATTTCTCCTTCATTACTCCTAAATCACTCATACTTAGCAAATCTCTCAAGAACATAACGCTCTCTCTCAAGAACAAGGCAAAAAGGGTTTTATCCAAGTTCCTATCAGAATTCAAAGGTTCAATCGTAGAATCTTCATACAGGTATGTGGGATTTCACTAGTGGGTTCCTTTCACCCATTAGGTCCCTATCACTCAGTGAAATCCCTTCAGTTATCCATAAATGCTAAAAACCTAGGGTTCATAGACCTTAGAGAATTCTTGTTATTCATATGTTATGGAATTATATAATGCTTAGTCCATGTTTCTTGGAGAATCAGGATAGTTCATGTACAGAATTCAGAACCCTAACTTGTTATAATTTTCAGTACTCCATAGATTATACATGTTAGGATGACTCAGCCAGATGATCAGATTTCAGAATTTGAATGTCATATCCTTCAACTTGGTTGTGTGCATTCTCAGATTATATCAGTATTTTGAGCTATCCAGTGTTATAGTTGCATGCTAGCTTATATTCAGTTGGGAGTAGACTTAGTACCGAGCGAACTAGGGATGAAGTCTTAGATGTCAGCTTAAATTATGGCCCTTAGTAGCAATCCACATGTCCCAGAACTACGGCGCCACCATAGGTTTGAAGTAGTCAGCTGTCAGACTAGGTTGCACCTCCTTGTCCCTTGAGTACATCAGCAGTGGATCCACATCTATCTCGTTTGTACCATTGGTAAGTCATGAACGCCCTTCCATCCAGGGTTACAGGTTGACCCAACAGTTAGCTCAGCTTGGGGTATGTCGGTTAGTAGTATCTCCCACAGTCACATTCATGTGCATTGACCTTGTATTTAGTACTCATGTTCAGTATTCAGATTAGCATGTTATTTCATGATTTATACTTGGTCACTGCTTTCAGTACAACACTCAGTTACAATCTAGCATGTTTATTCTTATGTTCAGTTATATATATATATATATATATTTTTCAGTCCAGCTTGTATCCTGCACGCTCAGTACATTCAAAGTACTGACGCATATTTTTGTGCTAATCGTTTCATGATGTAGGTTCAGGCACTCAACATCCAGATCATGCCTAATTTGACCTCTGATCCGTACTCAGCAGCTCAGTAGTGAGTCCGCAATAGTTTGGGAATAATAGACATGCCTTTATTTCAGTATTTATCTTCAGTTTTCAATTTTGCTAGAGTTAGCTGGGGGCATGTCCTATCAACTCCTATTCAGTTAGATGGCTTTCAGACATAGACTAGATTCAGCACTTTTAGTATTGTTATTCAGTCAGTACTAAACCAGATTCTTATATATTCAGATTTTATTTGGGTTCTTCCCGCTTTCAGATATTTAATTGCTTTAGTTTTCTGCACAGTACATATCTTTAAACTAGTTTTACTTAGATATGCCATGTCATGGGTTAGCTTTGGGTCACTCGTGACACTAAGCACCGTGTCGTATCCAGGGGGTAGCCTCGGGGTGTGACAAACTTGGTATCAGAGCAAAAGGTTCAAGTGTCCTAGGATGTCTGAAAGTCGCGTCAAGTAGAGTATTCTTCATGGGTGTGAAGCGCGCCACACTTATAGAGGAGGGGCTATGAAACATTATTACGAATAACTTCCCTTCTTTCTTTTCCATCTAGTTCTATAGAGTGTGAACTCTAATTAATCTCTTCTATTCTAACTCATGCTCTTTGCATTTCAGAAAAATGCCTCTAAGAAGAACTAACGCTAGAAACCAGCCAGCAGCCCCAGCAGACCCCTTAAATGAGCAGGTTACGCATGCCAAATTCAAGGCTGCCTTCCAAGTACTCGCTCAAGCCATGACCGCTCAGGTCAACCAGCAAGCTGCCACACCAACTACACCTCAGGTCAATGCTGATGTAGCCAGAATCCAGGACTTCACTCGGATGAACCTTTCCAGAGTTTCATGGCTCCAAGTCAGAAGAGGATCCCCAAGAGTTCCTTGAGGAAATCCAGAAGTTCACTGACATTATGGGTGTCACTTCAGTCGAGTGTGCAGACTTGCCCGATTATCAACTAAAAGGAAGGGCCTACACTTAGTACCAGCAGTGGAAGGAATCCCATTGTACCAATGCAGGACCAGTGACTTGGGATATGTTCAGGATTGATTTCCTAGACAGATTCTTTCCACTAGAGCTCAGGGAAGCTAAGGTTCAGGAATTGATCAACTTGAGTCAAGATGACATGAGTATATAGGACTACTCTCTAAAGTTCACACAGTTATCTAAGTATGCTCCAGCGATAGTAGCTAACTCCCAAGCTCGTATGAGCAAGTTCGTGTAAGGTGTGTCCGATGATGTGTTCAAGGAATGCAAGATGGCCATGCTTGTGAAGGAAATGGGCTTCTTCAGGTTAGTTACTTAAGCTCAATAGATTGAGGAGGAAAAGATTAAGGAAAGGGGAGGTGATTCAAAGAGGGATAGGACAAATGAGTATAGCCACTTTCTGCAGAGGTCAGAGGGTGGAAATTGCTCTCAGTATCGATAGAAAAATTCAGCACCAGCTCTATCTTCTGCTAGTGCCCCAATGCCTAAGTTCGGGAAGGACCGACGGGGTAGAGCATCTGGCTCCAGGTCCCAAGGTTTGGTTAATAGTGGACGCACTAATTCGATGTGTAAGAAGTGTGGTAAGAACCACCAAAGTGAGTGCATGGCAGGCAGTATAAATTGCTTTGGATGTGGTAAGCCAGACCACATGATGAGGGATTGTCCCACATCTTCTCAAAAGGGTAAGAATGTTCGCTCTCAGACTCAGACAGGTTCTACAGCAACTCTCGCAGGTCGCCCTACTCAGCAGGGTGCCTCATCTGGTATGGGTGGCGGTCAGTGCTAGAATAGGTTATATGCACTTCAGGGTCATCAGGACAAGGAAGATTCTCCCGATGTGGTCACGGGTACGTTAGGAGTCTTTAATACTGATGTTTTTACATTGTTAGACCCGGGGGCTACACTTTCCTTTATAACTCCATAAATAGCAGTAAACTTTGATGTCAGTCCAGAAACTCTCCTAGAACCCTTCTCAGTCTCTACTCCAGTTGGTGACCTAGTTATAGCTAGACGGGTATACAGAAATTTCCCAGTTACATTTTCCCCGAAAGTCATCTCAGCAAATCTTGTAGAATTAGAAATGGTAGACTTTGATATCATTCTAGGCATGGATTGGTTACACTCCTGTTATGCCTCAGTCGATTGTAGAACTAGCATCGTTCGATTTTAGTTTCCTAACGAGCCGATCCTAGAATAGAAAGGTAGTAGCTCAGCACCTGTAGGTCATTTCATTTCCTACCTTAAGACCAGAAAGATAATTTCCAAAAGGTACATCTATCATCTAGTTCGGGTTAAGGACTCAAACTCCGAAACCCCAACTCTTAAGTCAGTCCCGGTAGCCATTGAGTTTCCAAAAGTGTTCCCAGAAGATCTTCCCGGAGTTCCCCCTTAAAGAGAAATCAACTTCGGAATCCATCTACTTCTAGATACCCAGCCTATTTCAATTCCTCCTTATAGAATGGCTCCAGCTGAGCTTAAGGAATTGAAAGATCAGTTGAAAGACCTTTTAGATAAAGGCTTCATCAGACCCAGCATCTCTCCATGGGGTGCTCCATTATTGTTCGTGCATAAGAAAGATGGTTCTTTCAGGATGTGCATACACTATCGTCAATTGAATAAAGTCACAATCAAGAACAAATATCCTATCCCCAGGATTGATGACTTATTCGACCAGCTTCAGGGTGCCAGTTATTTCTCTAAGATAGACCTCAGATCCGGCTATTATCAGCAAAGAGTCATAAATAGTGACATCCCGAAGATAAGCTTCAGAACTCGGTATGGTCACTACAAATTTGTTGTTATATTTTTTGGACTAACCAATGCTCCTGCAACTTTCATGGACTTAATGAATAGGGTGTTCAAATAGTATTTGCACTTGTTCATCATCGTCTTCATTGATGATATCCTCGTTTAATCTAGAAATAAAGAGGAGCATGCGACTCATCTGAGGGTTGTTTTTCAAACTTTGAAGGATTGCCAGCTATTCGCTAAGTTCAGCAAGTTTGAATTCAGGTTATAGTCGGTCACTTTCCTTGGTCATGTGGTATCCAAAGAAGGGATTCGTGTTGATTCCTAGAAGATTAAGGCAGTAAAGCACTGGCCCAGACCCACCTCTCCGACTGACATCAGAAGTTTCTTTGGTTTAGCTGGTTATTACCAATGATTCATCGAAGGATTTTCATCCATAGCTGCCCCATAGACCAAGTTGACTCAGAAAAAGGTCAAGTATCAGTGGTCAGATGAGTGTGAAAAGAGTTTCTTAGAACTGAAGACCAGGTTGACTACAACTCATGTCTTGACTCTACCATAGGGTTCAGATGGTTATGTGGTTTATTATGATGCATCCAGAGTTAGCCTGGGCTATGTCTTAATGCAACAGGGTAATGTCATAGCTTATGCCTCCAGACAACTTAAGGTCCATGAGAAGAATTACCCGACTCATGACCTCGAGCTTGTAGCAGTAGTGTTTGCCCTAAAGATTTGGAGGCACTACTTTTATGGTGTCCATTTTGACGTGTTCACAGACCATAAGAGCCTCCAGTATGTGTTCACCCAAAGAGAGTTGAACCTTCATCAGAGGAGATGGCTTGAGTTCCTCAAGGATTATGATATGGATGTGCTCTACCACCTGGGTAAGGCCAACATAGTGGTTGATGCCCTCAGCAGACTGTCTATGGGTAGTGTGTCTCATGTTGAGGAAGAAAAGAGAGAACTAGCCAGAGATGTTCATTGACTGGCTCGCTTAGGGGTTTGCCTTATGGACACGTTAGAAGGTGGTGTGATAGTTCAAAATGGAGCAGAATCTTCCCTAGCAGCAGAGGTTAAGGAGAAATAAGATAGTGACCCTATATTGCTTCAGTTGAAGGGTGCAGTTCATCAGCAGAGAGTAGAGGTTTTCTCCCAAGGAGGAGATGGTGTACTTCGCTATCAGGGTCACTTGTGTGTTCCAAATGTATGTGAGTTAAAGCAGCAGATCCTTACAGAATCCCATAGTTCCAGATATTCCATTCATCCAGGTGCCACTAAGATGTACCGTGATCTATGAGAAGTCTATTGGTGGAATGGCATGAAGAGGACATCACAGATTTTGTGGTAAAGTGTCCCAATTATCAGCCGGTAAAGGTAGAACATCAGAAAACAGGAGGTGTGACTCAGGAGATTAGAATTCCTACTTGGAAGTGGGAAGTGGTTAACATGGATTTCATAATGGGTCTACCCCGTACTCACAGGCAGCACGATTCCATTTGGGTAATAGTGGATAGAATTACCAAGTCAGCTCACTTCTTAGCAGTCAAGACTACAGATTCAGTAGAAGATTATGACAGGCTCTACATAAGTGAGATAATAAGGTTGCATGGAGTTCCTTTGTCTATCATCACAGATAGAGGCCCTCAGTTTACATCTCACTTTTGGAAGTCATTCCAAGAAGGTCTTGGCACTCAGGTAAAGCTCAGCACAACATTTCACCCACAGACGGATGGTCAGGCAGAGTACCATTCAGACTTTAGAGGATATGTTAAGAGCTTGCGTGATCGATTTCAAGGGTAGTTGGGATGATCACCAACCTCTCATAGAGTTTGCCTACAATAAAAGCTACCATTCCAGCATTCAGATGGCCCCATACAAGGCACTATATGGGCGCAGATGTAGATCACCTGTTGGTTGGTTTGAAGTAGGTGAAGTAGCCTTGATTGGACCAGATTTGGTTCATGAGGCTATGGAAAAAGTTCAGATCATCAGAGACAGGCTTAAGACAGCTCAGAGTCGTCCGAAATCCTATGCAGATGTTAGGAAAAGGGACTTAGAGTTCAAAAGTGATGATTGGGTTTTCCTGAAAGTGTCACCCATAAAGGGTGTGATGAGATTCAGCAAGAAAGGGAAGCTCAGTCCCAGATATGTAGGCCCTTACAAGATCCTGAAAAGGGTTAGTAATGTGGCTTATGAGTTAGAGTTTCCAGCAAAATTAGCAGTTGTTCACCCAGTCTTTCACATTGTCCCCTTAGAAAGTGTTGCTGTGAAGGATAGCCTCACCTATGAGGAGGTTCCAATTGAGATTCTTGGCCATCAGGTTCGTAAGTTGATAAATAAGGAAGTCTCTTCAGTCAAAGTTTTGTGGAGGAATCAGTTCGTGGAGGGAGCTACTTGGCAAGCAGAAGCAGCAATGATGTCCAAGTACCCTCACCTCTTTCCCTCCGACTCAGTTTCAGCTTGAGGTAACAATTCCTCTTCAGTCTCTCAGTTTACTCTTGTGTAATTCAGTCTCAAGTGCTTTGTTCCATCAGCTTTCCTTGCCTTTCAGCTTATGTGCATATTCATGGAACTCAGTTCAGTCAGGTATCAGTTTCTAGTACTCAGTTGGTAGGGATTTCAGCTCTTTTCCTCCAAACTCAGCTTGTTCAATCTTCATTCGAGGAGAATGATCCCAAGGGGGAGATATTGTAACACCCCAGGACTTCAAATTCCCAGGCTAAGCTCAGAAAAACTAGTAGGAAAATAATTTCAGAAAACTTTCCAAACCGTCGTTCAAAAGGCCGGCCCATCGTTCAGAAGGATGGACCGTCCTGTTGAAATGTTGTTCCTAGGACCAGAGGCCCTGAAACCCACAGGCAGAACCACTGCTCCAGTTGATGGTCCGTCATTTAGAAGGACGGTCTGTCAACCAAGCCGTAGTCCCTGAGCGTGATTTTCTGTAGATTTTTTTAAACTTTCCCAGGGGTATTTTGGTCTTTTTCCAATTATTTTAATTCCGATTCTAAGTCATTTTGGGGGTAATTAAAGGGTTTTTAACTCTATTTCTCCCTCATTACTCCTTAATCACTCATACTTAGCAAATCTCTCAAGAATAGAATGCTCTCTCTCAAGAACAAGGCAAAAAGGGTTTTCTCCAAGTTCCTCTCACAATCCAAAGGTTCAACCGTAAAATCTTCATACAGGTATGTGGGATTTCAGTTGTGGGTTTCCTTCACCCATTAGGTCCCTATCACTCAGTCAAATCCCTTCAGTTCTCCATAAATGCTAAAAACCTAGGGTTCATAGCCCATAGAGAATTCTTGCTATTCAGATGTTATGGAATTATATAATGCTTAGTCCATGTTTCTTGGAGAATCAGTATAGTTCATGTAAAAAATTCAGAACCCTAACTTGTTGTAATTTTTAGTACTCCATAGATTATACATGTTAGGCCGACTCAATCAGATGATCAGATTTTAGAATTTGAATGTCATATACTACAACTTGCTTGTGTGCATTCTCAAATTATGTCAGTATTTTCAGCTATCCAGTGCTATAGTTGCATGCTAGCTTATATTCAATTGGGAGTAGACTTAGTACCGAGCAGACTAGGGATGAGGGCTTAGCTGTCAGCTTAGGCAATGACCCTTAGTATCAATCCCCATATCCCAGAACTACGGTGCCACCATAGGTTTGAAAGAAATTCAGCTGTCAGACTAGGCTGCACCTCTTTTTCCCTTGAGGACATCAGCAGTGGATCCACGTCAGACTCGTTTCTACCCTTTTTGCAAGGTATGAATGCCCTTCCATCCAGGTTTACAGGTTATCCCCACAATTAGCTCAGCTTGGGGTATGTCAGTTAGTAGTATCTCCCACAGTCAGATTCATGTGCATTGACCTTGTATTCAGTACTTATGTTCAGTATTCAGATCAACATGTTATTTCATGATTTATACTTTGTCACTGCATTCAGTACAGCTCTCAATTATAGTTCAGCATGTTTATTCTTATGTTCAGTTATATATATATATATATATATATATATGTATATATATATGTATTATTAAGTCCAGCTTGTATCCTGTATGCTCAGTACATTCAAAGTACTGACGCATACTTTTGTGCTACATCATTTGATGATGTAGGTTCCGGCACTCAGCATCTAGATCGCGCCTAACTTGACCTCCGGTCCGTACTCAGAAGATCAGTGGTGAGTCCCAATAGTTCGAGGACAATAGATATGCCTTTATTTCAGTATTTATCTGTAGTTTTCAGTTTTGCTAGAGTTAGCTAGGGGCATGTCCCATCAACTCCTATTCAGTTAGATGGCTTTCAGACATAGACTAGATTCAGCACTTTTAGTATTGTTATTCAGTCAGTACTAAGCCAAATTCTTATATATTCATATTTCATTTGGGTTTTTCCCGCTTTTAGATATTTAGTTACTTTAGTTTTCTGCACAGTACATATCTTTAAACTGGTTTTACTTAGATATGACATGCCATGGGTTAGCTTGGTGTCACTCGTGTTACTAAGCACCGTGTCACATCCAGGGGGTAGCGTCGGGGAATGACATCTCAGCATAATCATCTTTTGCTTTTGAACATCATGCAGAGGAAGGTGCAGACTGCACCAAGGGTTATGCGCAATGCACGGTGGCCGCACCTCTCGGAAGATTCTTCATCTCTTTTGCTCATCTTCACACTTTAACTCTTTTCAAGCTCTTTTGGGTCTATTTCCTTGTTTTCCACTTTTGACCAAGAGTACTTGCATTCATATCAATAAAGGCCATAAAAACATCTAAATCTTATCAAAACATGACAATAATTGATGATTAAAGGCTCAATAAGTTGGTAGATTACTGACTTATAAGTGAACCTAGCGCTCTAATACCAACTTGTCACAATCCAAAATCCCAAGAGTTTTGATAACACCTAACCCAACTCAACCATGGTTGGTAAGACTAACTCATAAAGCATTAATACTTGTATAAAGGCAATAAAGTGATTTCCATATGTATGAGTATAATAAAATCTCAAAACATCATCAAATGTTACTGCATAAAGCAATCTGAAATCCCTTATATTCAAAAAGTCATAAGTATAATAGCGACTCTAATACATAATATCAAATCTATACAAAAGTTATCCAAGAAACTAAGTAAGACAGAAATAAAGATAGATGAAACTGGGACAGTTTTCAATGCAGGATTTCACCACAACTTTGAAGATATTAAAAAACACAAACTCTAGTTGCAGGGTCCACTCATACCAGGATCTACAATAGAAGGATGCAGAGAAGTAGGAGTGAGTACATTCCACTTGTACTCAATAGGCATCATAGACTGAGCTTAAGAAGATACTATATCAAATAAAGAAAACTAAATAACTCTGGATACAAAAAAGTCCCAATAAATCAATATCAATAAAAAGTACAGTTCATTTCAATAAAAACAAAAATCCAAATGATAATGCAATGCAATAATATTGGATGAAATTCAATGTTGAATGCCTACCGATATACACCCTCCCAAGTCATGTGATGTGGGATTGTACTGACCCTTCTGATCATTTATACAGTTCACCTTTCTTGTATTATTAGAACTTGCCTACAGCGGCCCTAAGTCATTTATGGCTTGCTGGGACTGGTAGTTCGGTGCTCGGGCTGTTTGTTTGTCCTTTTTGTCCATCCCTGGTTTTAGAGCTTTTAACTTTGGAAATCGTTGACTTCAGTCAACATCCTTGGTGAACGTGCTCAAAATCTGATTCTGACAGTTCCGTTAGCTCCGGAGTATGGACTTTAGTCTAATGGGACCTTTGGTAAGGATTCAGGAGCTTTTCAGCTTGGAATTCTCTCTCATTCTATATTTTTAGGCCAGTTGGGCTTATTTGGTTGACTTTGGTCAACATTTGTAGAAGATGACCTCGGATGAAAATTCCATCAGCGGTGTTAGCTTTGGAATGTCGATTTTAGGCTAAAGGAACCATTGGTTCAGGTCCCGAGGCTTCCGGACTTGTTTTCCGTCATTAGGTTTCGTTTTGGTAATAGTTGGCTAAAGGTTAATTTTGGGCGTGTGGCCCACTTTTCATTAAATTGACCTCCAATGGGATTTTTGTCAATTCCATTAGATCTGGAATGCTGTTTCTAGTCAAATAGCTCAGGTTGTTTGTATTTGCGGGACCCAAATGCATTCTCGTGGACCCAAATTGTGAAAAATCTGCCCTTGACAGCTGGCTGCTGTCATGGGCCCTTTTTTTCATCGCGTTCGCGGAGGGGTGGACGTGTTCACGAAGTCTAATTTCCAACCTCCCCATTTTTATTCTTCGCATTTGCGGAGGGCTGGCTGAGTTCGCGAAGGCCATTTTCCAGCCGCCCTATTTTTGTTCTTCGCGTTCGCGGAGGGCTGGCCGCGGAAGGGTATTTTCCAGCAGCTACTTAAGCTGATCCCTTCATTTTTCTAGTCTTTATTTCTCAACTCCCACACCTCTTTGGCACCTAAAACACTCCCTAAACTACTCAAAATCATTTCCTAGCTTTGGGAAATTATTGTTCTTCGATAATCCGTGGTTCCTCGTCAATTGGTAAGTCTCCTTCCCCGACTCTTTCTTTTCTTGCTTTCTATAAATCCTCCATTGTTGTTTATTTTCAAAGCATGAAATTCTTTTAAAATCTGCCCGTTTATGATTTTCATGATCGTGGACTCACTCAATCTACCTCCTTGACGTAATTTCTCGCATTGTAGTAAGCTTTCTTACCCAATTTTTGGATTTATTTCTTGAAACTTCCTCTTTTATTTCTTGGCTTGAGCGGGCTATTTTGAGCCCTAATTGTTGTCAGTTTCAACTCAAATTTTGAGCATTTTCTCATGGGATGGTAAGGAACACGTGTGTGTTTTTCATTTCCGATTTTGGGTTTCTAGGCTTACGAGCCCGTGTGTGACCCAGATTTCGACCTGGTTATGTTGATGGCATTATGGGTATCATTAGTCTTGTTTTGACTTATAGATTATTGTGTTGATAGTGGTTTCACAAATTGGAGCTTCCCGAAGTAGTTTGAGCCTAGACGAAGTCGTCCCCATAATTATTCATAGGATGACAGTTAGGTTATGGCTTTCCCTACATAGACTCTGCGTATATAGGCTATAACTACATTAAATTGTATCCTTGGGTGGGTTTTTATAGGTTGGTACCCCAGACCCTGTCCATTTTTTTTGTCCGTTCATTTCGTACATTGATTTTATTATTCATATCAGTATTGTATATTACCCTTGTTGTCTTGTGCGACCTTTTATTGACTCTAGAACCTAGATGGTGGGTTATTTGGGAATGTCCGCGAGTCTCGGATATAGAGATATCCTTCTAGGCTGGTTATGACTGTTGTAGAGTTGTTGATCCTATACAGGGCTGATAGGAAATCTTTGTGACCCATTGGACTAATTTATATTTGTGTGCGAGCATATCATCCATGAAAGGTTTTTCCCTGCATATTTTACTTTGGTTTTGGCTGCGAGCCACTATAGACAATTTTTCCTAAATTTGCATGGCCCCGAGGGCCCATTTTTAGTATACTTGATGATAAAAATGGAATTTTGGATTATTTCACACTAGGTTTTTGCTACTGATACTAGGCTCTGCTGGGCAGAGCACTAAACTTGATTTTATTACTGATTTAGACCCGGATATGCTCTAGGCACCCTTTGAGGGGGTTATTGAGACTTGTATTACTAATTGAGACGCAGATACACTCTGGGCACCCTTTCAGGGGGTTATTGAGACTTGTATCACTGATTTAGACCCGAGTATACTTCGGGCACCCTTGAGAGGGGTCTTGATGTGCCGCCATTTTACGGCACTTTCGACTCCTTTTAACTAAGAACAATCGTACGTTTCAAGCAACCGTCGTTGTTTTTGATGTTTTTATGTTGTATTTTTAGGAAATAGGTACGAACATGGAAACGGAAGGAAAAACGAGCAAAACGACATTCTAGATAAGAGTGGCAGTCCGAGTGACGGACAGTCAAGCTAGTGACGAACCGTCAAGGCAGCCGTCAACTTAAGGCAACACACTGCCTAGTGGCGACGGCCACCGTGATGGCCCGTCAAGGGTGTGACGGTCCTTCAACCAAACCGTCACACCAAGGCAGCACCACTGCCTAGTGGTGACGGTCCAGGCGACGGTCCATCAAGCCAGTGATGGTCCATTACCCTGGCCGTCACACCTGGGCAGTCCGCTAAGCGGAATCCTGACGTTTTTGGGATTTGTTTCCTAGACTCCTATAAATACCCTATGTTAGGTTTATTTTATCATTATGCAAGTTTATTTACAAAGCTTTTTAATATAGTTCTCCCAATAGTTTCAGGAGAGACTTGAAGATCAAGAACCACGTTTTACACTTCTTGAATCGTTCTTGAGTTCTTGGTTTTTCTTGTTCTTGGAATAATTGAAGATTAGTTTTCATTATATTGTAAGAATCCCTTCTCTTCATTATGAATACAATTCTCTTCTCTTTTCTTTATAGCATGATTAACTAAACCTCCCACAACTAGGGTTGTGGGAGCCATGGCAAAAGTAGCAATATAGATTCCGGGTAGCGACGGGTTAAATATGTATGTTGTCACGTTGTTAATCATTCGTTATTTAACGTTTTCTAGTGGTTGCAAACATTAGAACATGCCTAGGTTTAATTTGCTTGATTAAAGAGATTAAAACCGGGAAATTTGATTAACGACGAGGATTCGAGACTACCAACTCTCGTCTTATGATTAATGCTGTAACTAGATTAATCTACTTGATGTTTAGGATTGAAATCTAAAAGCACACCTTTTCAAGTTCGAGAAAATTGAAAAGTAAATTTGTCTATTTGGTTGAGAAACGTTTAGACGATACAATTAATTCAATCGCATCGTGACACGCATATAGAAAGAACCCCGTTAAGCCTAGAATCGACTTTGTTACTAACGCCATGGTAAACACTTCCCTAGTTCTCTCTCTCATATTGATTATCATTCATACGTTAAGTGTTTGTTTTGTTTACAAATATTGATCACAAAACCCTCCCTATTTACCGGAAACTATTGACGACTAGTCACATACTTCACTAAAGGCTTAATCTTCACCATATTCTCTGTGGGATTCGACCCCAACCTTTGTTGGGTTCTATATTTGACTACGACCGCTTACGCTTCATTAATTTGAGGTGTGGTTTGGGCGTTATCAAAAAAGTGGCGCCGTTGCCGGGGAATATGGTTGATTATTAAGTCCGGTGTGTTTATTTGACTCTTAGTCATAATTTCCTTCTTTTACGTTTATTTATTGTTTTTGTTATTGACAGGGTATATAGTTGTGCATGCTAAGTACCCGGAGCTCGGGTGAATCAATATTACCTTACGATCTCGAGCTTGCTAGAACATTGAGGCGGGATATGGCCGCACAACTAGAGGAAGCAAGGCTCGCTGCAGAACTGCAGGCCCAACAAAATCTGAATGCTGGTGGTCTGCAGGATGAGATCGCACGGAATGATGAGGATCTCGACTTAGATGGAGCTGGCGCTACGGGCGCCATTGTTGTTCCACCGCTACCGCCCGGAGCCAAGTTCAACATCACTAGCACGATGATTCAGCTGTTGAACTTGAGAGGAGTATTCCGTGGAGCAGCTGGTGACGATCCAAACCGTCACTTAATGAACTTCATGGGTATCTGCAAGTCGTTTGAACTGCCGGGCGTGAGTCAGACAGTGATCAGGCTTAGGTTGTTTTCGTTGTCTCTGTCTGATGAGGCAGCGTTATGGTTGACAGAACTGACCCCCGACTCTATCGCAACTTGGGGAGAGTTGAAAGGAGCTTTCCTAGAAAGGTTCTTTCCTCCCTCTAGGATGATACAGTTGAGGGACGAGATTAGCAATTTCAGGCAGCAACCTCACGAAGCATTGCACGAGACCTGGCTGCGATTCAAGAAGAAGCTAACACAATGCCCAAACCATCAGTTGAACGATGAGTTTTTGATGCAGACATTCTACAGGGCACTCAATTCGGCTACCAAGCCGACGTTGGACAACGCAGCAGGTGGAGCGTTTATGGGTCGCACTTTTGCCGATGCCACAACTATTTTGGACAGGCTCACCAAAACCAACAGAGCCTGGCATACACGAGATTCAGAGGTGGCATCTAGTACTTACGTAGTTGGTGTATCAGCAGAGCAGCGCAGAAAAGAGGAGGAACGCGACCAAGACATGGCGCATTTGAAAATGCAAATGGACCTCTTGACCAAGCACTTGATGTCAGGAAGTATTGAGAAGGTGAAAGCCGTGGGTTCGCAAGGTAGAGCAGCAGGGGTTGAATCTGATGAAGAGGCCAACTATTTGGGGGGTTTCCAGGCCAACGGCCAGGGAAACCAAGGTCGGAACTATCAGAGAGACAACCACTATGAGAAAGGCGGCTACAAAGATCGCGACCAAGGAAACTGGAGGAACAACACCGAGAGAGGTGGGTTGTATATACCACCTGGTAATTGGGACAAGGCTAACAACGAGGTAGAGACTTCGAAGCTAGAGAGCATGATGGCGAAGATGCTGCTAAAGGTGGAATCGACTGACTCTGGGGTAAAGGCAATGCGGACTGAGTTATCAACATTGAGTCAGGTAGTGGAGTCACACTCAACCGCGATCAAGCAACTAGAGCAGCAAGTGGGTCACATCTCGGCATCTCTAAACCCAAGGAAGACAGGTACCTTGCCAAGCGACACCACTCATCCGAGGAATGACGCAAGCTGTATGGCGATCACCACAAGAAGCGGAAAAATATTACCGGAATCACATCCGGTAATTCAGACTCAAGGTGATGTTGCGGATGATGAAGAGGCGGTAGAGGAGGAAACTCAAAAGCCCACGAAGAAAAGCAAGGAAGCTGAAAAGCTTCCAACTATGATGCCTCGACCACCACCTCCTTTCCCCCAGCGTTTGAAGAAGAAAACTGACGATGGTAAGTTCCTGAACTTCATGACCATACTGAAGCAGATTTCAATAAACATACCATTGGTGGAAGCGCTGGAACAAATGCCCGGTTATGCCAAGTTCATGAAGGACTTGATTACAAAGAAAAGGTCGGTAAGTTTTGAACCGGAAGACAACCTCCACCACTGCAACGCTATTTCTTCAAGGTCGTTAGTCGAAAAGAAGGAAGATCCAGGTGCTTTCACTATTCCCTGTACTATCGGGAAGCTCAACTTCGGAAGAGCATTATGTGATCTTGGTGCTAGTATCAACTTGATGCCGCTAGCAGTTTACAAACAATTGGGTTTGGGAGCTCCTAAACCAACGTCCATGAGAGTGATGATGGCTGACCATTCGGTAAAGCGACCGGTGGGAATCTTATCTGATGTGCTGGTCAAGATTGGTAAGCTTATATTCCTGGCCGACTTTGTGATCTTGGATTGCGAAGTAGATTTTGAAGTTCCCATAATCTTGGGACGACCTTTGTTAGCCACGGCTAGAGCGTTGGTTGACATGGAAAGAAATGAACTGACCTTCAGGCTAAACAATGAAGTGGTCAAGTTCGATGTGTCCAAATTGATGAAGCAACCAAGTGACATGAGGGTGGTCGAGGTCATCAATGCTATTGAGGAATTCCCTGCGGATGTGTATCTTGAGGAGAAGGGTTGCGTCGAAACCCGAGCTGTTATGAGAGTAAGGTCGCGACCGCAAGAGGACGAGCAGGTAAAGGAAAGCGGTCAAGATAGATCAAGAAAACAAAAACACCGCAAGAGAATCTGCAAAGAAAGAGCAAAGAAATTGTCGCGACTAGCGATGGAGCCCAAAGAGGAAGCTGGAACGCCACACTCCATCGAGTTCTCCTATTTTGGAGACCCTGGCGGTCTCCAACATCGTTCCAGAATCTGAGTTATATCGACTTCACAGGTATTCCTTTATTCTCACAGTTTTTAGCTTTCATATGGATGCATTGGGGACAATGCATGAGTCTAAGTTGAGGGTATTGGGAAACCTGTGAGTCACCACCGAGGGTTTTTGTTGCCGAGTTCTTTTCCCTCCGGTGTGCTATCTAGTAGAACAGGCATGTTTAGGTTGTTATTTTAAAATTTTGTTAGTTGTCTAGCAAGCATGGCATTTTTTGTTTAAAAACGAGGCCCCTTTAAAAAATTTCTGGTTTTGTACTTATGTTGAAACGATTGACTGTCTGGATCTTTGAATGTCATTGTGTGATTATGATTAGAATGAGTATGCTTAAGCCGAGCGGTTGTTTGATAGTTAGTAGCGATATAGTTTCTTGGTGCCAAGAGTGTGTGAGATTATTGTCATAAATTCTTACTCTGTGCATGCATCTAGAACTTGCCCGGTCTATTTTGTTAAGTTCGAAGTTTGGTTGCTTAGGAAAGGATCACATGCCCTTTTTGTGTGCAGTCCACTTAACCTAAAAGACCGTCCAAATATAAATAATCCCTTGATCCCTGTTCGAGCCATAATTGACCTTATTCTTTCAATAACCTGTCACCGTTCCTGTTTAACTTTGAATCCCTATTTTGGCCCTGGTCCTTCCTTGGACATCGTGCACCTCAACGCAGGCAATCAGCCTAAGTTGAGGGTGGCTAATATAGAGGTAAACCCTGTTTTGGCCCTGGTCCTGCCATGGACATCGTGCACCTCAACGCAGGCAATCAGCTTAAGTTGAGGGTGGCAACTACAGAGGTGAATGATAAGAAAAAGAGGATGGAGAAGATTGGTTGTGAATAGAATGAAAATTCGGGTGTGTGCCTAAGAAAAGAAAAATAAAAAGAAGTGAAAAAGATCGAAAAAGTAACAAAAAGAATTCTCAAAATAAAGAGGCCGCACCTGTAGCTAGAGAGAAGGAAATAAAAAGGCGAATAAGGATGGACAAAGTAAAGTATGTGGTAATAAGACGTCGGTAGTTCCAAGGAGGGCTTAGTCACTAACCCCTAAATGTATCCTACCTGCACGTGAAGCCTCATTACAAGCCAAAACAAGTCCTGTAGTGATCCTGAGCGGCTTTCTGAAGAACTGAAATAGAATAGTAAGGGCAAGCCTATGGTATCGTATGTGCATCATTTGAAATCGTTTGTGAGTGTGAGCGCTTACCTAGTCCCAAATCTTGTGAGTGGGATTTCTTTGTGGTGAGGGCATCAAGACTTCTGTATTAACTATTGATTTTTAGGATAGCTGCGCGTGTGTATGCATAATATTCTATCATATCGGAATGACATGTTTGGATCCATGCAAGTTAGTGTTTCATACATTTGTGTGCTACGAGGGAGCTTGAATTAATGTTGAATGACCATGAGTTGCTAAAGACATGCGTTTGTTGCTTAGTTGAGTCGTCGTGTTATTGTTTTGTGTTGCTTGAGGACAAGCGAACGTCGTAAGTTGAGGGTGTTGATTTGCCGCCATTTTACGGCACTTTCGACTCCTTTTAACTAAGAACAATCGTACGTTTCAAGCAACCATCGTTGTTTTTGATATTTTTATGTTGTATTTTCAGGAAATAGGCACGAACATGGAAACGGAAGGAAAAACGAGCAAAACGACATTCTGGATAAGAGTGACGGTCCGAGTGACGGACCGTCAAGCTAGTGACGAACCGTCAAGGCAACTGTCAACTTAAGGCAACACACTGCCTAGTGGCGATGGCCACCGTGATGGCCCGTCAAGGGTGTGACGGTCCGTCACCCAAACCGTCACACCAAGGCAGCACCACTTCCTAGTGGTGACGGTCCAGGCGATGGTCCGTCAAGCCAGTGACGGTCCGTCACCCTGGCCGTCACACCTAGGCAGTCCGCTACGCGGAATTCTGACGTTTTTGGGATTTGTTTCCTAGACTCCTATAAATACCCTATGTTAGGTTTATTTTATCATTATGCAAGTTTATTTACAAAGCTTTTTAATATAGTTCTCCCAATAGTTTCAGGAGAGACTTGAAGATCAAGAAACACGTTTTACACTTCTTGAATTCGTGTTCTTGAATCGTTCTTGAGTTCTTGGTTTTTCTTGTTCTTGGAATAATTGAAGATTGGTTTTCATTATATTGTAAGAATCCCTTCTCTTCATTATGAATACAATTCTCTTCTCTTTTCTTTATAGCATGATTAACTAAACCTCCCACAACTAGGGTTGTGGGAGCCATGGCAAAAGTAGCAATATAGATTCCGGGTAGCGACGGGTTAAATATGTATGTTGTCACGTTGTTAATCATTCGTTATGTAACGTTTTCTAGTGGTTGCAAACATTAGAACATGCCTAGGTTTAATTTGCTTGAGTAAAGAGATTAAAACCGGGAAACTTGATTAACGACGAGGATTCGAGACTACCAACTCTCGTCTTATGATTAATGTTGTAACTAGATTAATCTACTTGATGTTTAGGATTGAAATCTAAAAGCACACCTTTTCAAGTTCGAGAGAATTGAAAAGTAAATTTGTCTATTTGGTTGAGAAACGTTTAGACGATACCATTAATTCAATCGCATCGTGACACGCATATAGAAAGAACCCCGTTAAGCCTAGAATCGACTTTGTTACTAACGCCATGGTAAACACTTCCCTAGTTCTCTCTCTCCTATTGATTATCATTCATACGTTAAGTGTTTGTTTTGTTTACAAATATTGATCACAAACCCCCCCCTATTTACCGGAAACTATTGACGACTAGTCACATACTTCACTAAAGGCTTAATCTTCACCATATTCTCTGTGGGATTCGACCCCAACCTTTGTTGGGTTCTATATTTGACTACGACCGCTTACGCTTCATTAATTTGAGGTGTAGTTTGGCCGTTATCAGGTCTTTTGAGATTACTACTACTATTTTAGACTCGGTTCAATTTCGGACACGTACTTCAAGGTTCTAATTCTTTGAGATTTTGCATTCGTTATTGTATGTGGTCAGGGACCTCCATAGGCCCTCCGTTCTAGTACTTGGCTATAAGCTGAGCGTGCTGGAGGAGGGGTATACGACGTAGGATGAGGTATAATGGGCACGTCCCATCATGGGTCCTCTCATCGAAGTGTCGGGAGGGGGGGGTGCATACAGCGTTACTATTATTAGTCCCATTATTATCATCATCATGCATATGTCACTCGGACTCCACCCTTATTTGTTGTGTGTTCAGTGTACGCTCTGGTTGTATAGGTGGCCGGGGGGTTTGTTTTCACTTGATTGTGTTCCTCGATTGTATGGGCGGCCATTGGGACGGTAGGTAGATTATATTAATCCTGTTATTCTATAGCCCTATTTGTGGTCCTTGGTTCTTGTGGATTGGTAAGTTTTAGACTATTGAGGCTCTAAGTTTTGGACTTGAGTATTGAGGGGCTAGTGAGTCCTATACCTTTGAGGCTCCATCGTGCGTCCTCTTGAGCGGTTGTGATTTATCGAACGTTATTCCTTGTCTTGATTCTGAGTAGAACTCTTGGTTCAGGTGGTTTAGTTATTCCATTCTAGGTTGTAAATTATGGGATGGATCTCGGTTCATGCTTTTCTTGAGAGTTTGTGGTTTTTAGTATGATTCTGTTATTGTATGGCTTCTAGTTGACTATGTTGCCTACTTCCTTCCATTCCTCTTTACTTGAGGTTACTGGTATACTGCCATTTTCTCAACTCTCTCTTTATTTACTTATATTGTTGTGCAAGGACTCCAGGTGTGTTCTTCTTTCCTTCACCTGTGATTCTGTGTATTTATATCTTTTGTGCTAGCATTGTTTGCTTATAACTCTTGCTTTATCCATTGTTTTTTGTGACTGCTTTCTTGCTATCTGCTATTTACTATTTTTATATCATATATGCGCTCAGTCGGCCGATGATACCTACTGGGTACCCATTGCTTAGCAATTGGTGTTCATACTACACTTCTGCATCTTTTTGGTGCAGATATTAGTTGAGCTTTCACTGTTGATCGTGTTGGAGACTCGTGCAGATTTTGGGATATTCGAGACTAGGGTAAGTGCCTGACGGTCGGGGCTTGACCACATCGCATCTTTTGTACTGATACTCTTTGTATATTCGGAGATAGTTATACTTATCTTTTGTTACCTCTAGCACTTCTATTCTATTAGAAGCTTTTGTACTATCGATAAAAAGTCTTGGGGTTAGTGTAGTTTTCTTTACGAATATATTCAGGTTTTGCTTTCACTTTGTCTATCTTTATATTCTGCTTCCGCTCACTTCTGCTTATTATGCGTATTAGTTAGGTAGTAGCCCATAACTGACCGTTCTAGGCTACAAGGATTGGTTCGCCTACTGGGGGTTCTAGGTGCCATCATGACCTGAGAAATTGGGTCATGACAGCTTGGTATCAGAGCTCTAGGTTCACCGATGTCATGGTACATAAGCAAGTGTCTAAGTAGAGTCTCGCAGATCAGTACGATGACGTATGTATCCTATCTGTGGGAGGCTACAGGGCTTTGTTAGGAAGAGCTCCATATTCTTGGCTCATTATCATGAGTTCATGGCTCGATTGACTTCTAAACTTTGGTTGTTTCATTCCTCCTCAGATACATAAGATGAGTTCGACAGCGGGTGGTGTCGAGGCTTCTGTGCCTATTGCCTTAGTGCTTCTGTCAGTGCCAGGACTTCAGTGTGAGAGTTCATCGCATCAGATAGGAGGTATGGTTTTAGCCCAGCCTTTGATTAGATTCACAGCTACCCCAGTTCTATAGGACACTGCAGCTAGGACTCTGATTCCTCTGGTGGGTGTTTCAGTAGCCCGTTCTATGAGCTGTGCTTTAGCTAAGGTTGAGCTGCCAATTCTTTAGCAAGGTTGTCTATCGGTATTAGAGTATAAGGCAAGATTTCATGACATGGTTAGGTGTACTGCCAGGATGGTGCCTTCGGAGTTTGATAGGGTTGAGAGCTTTGTTGAGGGTTTGATTTCACCATTTCATTTGGCTACCGAGCACTTAATTATAGTTGGGACTAACCTTTCTTCAGGTAAGGGATCATGCTTGGGCTATCGAGGGTTTATGCTATGGGGCTTATGGAGGTAATGCTAAGAAATGTCATCGCCAGGACAGTTCTCGAGGTTCTCAAACTAGAGGTAGGGGATTCTCCACCAGAGATAGGTTCCATTGCTTCTTATCTACCAGGCCAGTTTTAGTTGCTCCATGGGTTCCACAAAGTGATTATGTAGGGCATGTTGAGCAAAGTAGGCAGGGTACATATCATATTCTCTGGGGCTTGCCTTCAGAGTGTGCAGGCCATGGTGGCTGGTCAAGTCTAGTAGGATCATCCCATCAGACTCCACTTAGTAAGGTTTGTTATTTGTGCAGGGAGCGTGGGCACTTGGTTAGGGATTGTCCCACAATTCTGCCTTCCAGTCAGCAGGGTCAGCAGGTGTTATATCCCAGGGATTCAGTGCCACTGGCCATAGGTTTAGTACAGTATAGTAGGGGTAGTCCCGAGGCAGCAAGAGGTAGTATCCAGGGTTTTAGGGGTGGTCGCTGGATGGTTAGAGGTGGCTTTCAACTGGGTGGTTTAGGTATTCGTCCAGAGTGGACAGGCACCGTGCATCAGCGTAGAGCTTTTTTGGGTTGCTATAGTTGAGGGGTGATGGGACATTATGCTAGAGACTATCCCCGTCGAAAGATGATAGAGCCTTCAACTTCAACTATTCCAGCCAGTGTTAGACACCGTCAGGTTGATGCCCCTCTTGCTGGACCCAAGATAGAGGTTCCTGATAACATTGCTCTAGGTAAGGCTCCTATTACCTTCGACTTATGTTAGTCTCACTCGCATTGAGATTCTATCCTTTCTATCATTTAATTGCTTATATGCCTACCTGCTACTTGTTTAGTTGTTTGATTTCCGGATTGTAGCTTTTATGCATTGTTTTTGTGGTAGTTTATTCCTTAGTAGTGGATGGGGATGAGTTGTTCTTGCGAGGTGTTTATCCAAAGTCATAGCTCATGGGTAGTTCTTGTTAGTCTCTTTTCTAGGTGGTTTGCCTCCGATTTCGTTGTGGCTCTAGGCAAGTGTTAAGTCTTCCTTTTGAGTGGTTCTAGATGGTTGTTGCCTAGGTTGTTACTTAGCTTTTGCTAGAGGTTCTGGTGTTGGTTTGAGGTGATACTAGTAGTTGTGCCAAAGTTAGGATTTTGTCTTTAGTTGGGAGATGTTGGTTATGCTAGCGTGCAAAGATTGGTCTTGTTTTCGAGTGACTAGAACTGACCCTTTTTATTTGGTTGATTTAGGAGGTTGGAAGGTATGTGGGTTATTCCCATAGTCTACTCTAGTTTCTTGTCCGATTAGGTTGTCTTATTGTGTCCTCGATTCTAGTTAAGATGATCTTGATCGTAGTTCTCTGGTTGAGCTTTTGAGTGAGGCATGGTGGTTGATTTCTGAAGGTAGCATTTTGGCTAAGTATTAGCTATAGTGATCGTGGTTGATCTGTGATCATAGTATTTTGATTAAGTTAGGTGTTTGATCTATCCTTTCATACCCTGTTGGGTATAACATGTTCAGGTGTAAGAGCTACGGGGATGGCTTTTGGTTTCAGCTGAGGAAAATCTTGTTGGGTTCGGTGTGTCTTCCAAAAGGGTTTTCATTGGGTTTGGAAATGAAGGAAGCTAGATTTTTGCCCGTGGGTATGTGTTCTAGTAGTTGACTGATGTGGAAACTTAAAGGTTAGAATCTATGGATATAGTCAACTTGTGCATTCTGAGCCTAGCGGGCTTCAGTTCCGAAGTCATCTTCAGCATCATATGAGTCTACTCGCGGGTTCGACCGAAGCATTGCTTGATAAATTGGGATTTAGTTTCAGAATCACAACTTGGCAGGTTACATCAGATGGTTTATGGAAGTTTCTATTTGGTCATAGCATCCTAGTGCCGGGAGGCAGTGGGTACAGGCAACCTAGCTTCTTTACTTCAGTTTCGGATGCGGTTGTTAGCCTTGGTCACCTAGTTCTTGGCAAACCTCTATTATAGGCTTGATATTCCAATTTCAGCGGTGCTCTTCATGGTACAAAGTTCCTTCTACCATGGTTTGACAGACTTAGCGGGTTAAGTTTGAGATTCAGCACTGGTGTATGCCTTATGTGATCAGGTTGTGAGGGTTGAGGCTAGGGAGGCTAATTTGAGTTCTCTTGATACTTAGAGACTGGTGGTCACCATCCGTTTGCCGAGAGTTTAAAAGCTTGCTTAGTTGATTCTTCAAGGGTTGTATTTTATGAGGAGTTCCGGTGTTGGTTAGACTCGGCCATGGTGGACTAGAGTTTCGGTGTGTTATATGCTTCAGGGGAGGTGGTTTTGTTTGTTGATACAATAGGGAGTTTGATTCAAGCCAAAGAGGCCAGTTGATGGCTTATGCCAAATTTCTACAACTAGATGGTGACTTTGGACCTCATACCCCCTTTTATTTTTCCTTCAGGGTGTTTTGACTTGATATTCGTGGCATGGTGGACTTCTTCCTGAGGTGAGATTAGTAAGGCGATCTCAAGTCTAAATGGTTTTCAAGTATTCAGAGTAGCAACAGGTACTTCTTAAGGTTTGGAGCTTAGTGATGGTTACGGACTTTGTGGTAGGCTTACCACACTCCTCGTAGGGTTTTTGTTTGGGATTTGGTCTGTTTGGGCAGGTTGCCCTAGTTCATTTGCTTCCAGTTGATTCAGACTTGGCACGGTTCAGTGGGGTTGGCTTCCCTTTATTGTTTGGAAGTTCTCTGTCAACGCAAGGTATTTATATATGCCTTTCCTAACTTTGGTGTGCAGACTTCAGTCTAGTTCGGAGGGTTGGTTCAGTTGGGTTCAGTTAGCGAGTTTGATGTTAGCAAAAGTGTTTGTTCGTTAGTTAATGGTCAGTCAGGACAGGTAACTCCACTTTTTGATGATATGCTACGGGTTGTTATCTTTGATGGCAAAGGCTAGTAGACTATAGCTTGGCTTGGAAGGAGTTTGAGAAAAAAGGGTGACTTCATTTGTGATAGTATATAAGCGGGAACTATGGATCTCCGGTATGTCAGTTGATGCTTCGAGGGTGGCTTAAGTGTTCGACTTATATGCAACTTCCTATTTGCGGTGCAAAAGGATTCAGTTTAGAATAAAAGGGTTTTACAGATCAGCGAGTTCATGAGTTAGAGTTTTTGTTATTGGTTTTTCTGGTGAACTTGGTTGTGGTTTAGAAGATTCGAATTTTGTGTGTTGATCGCCTTGCCTCTTGGCTTTTGGTGTTGTGTCGGTGCTTTACGATTGAGATTCTCGAGGTTCAGTTTGGGTTGGTAGTCTCTTGGTGTTTTGGAATTTAAGTTTGGAATTTTTCTTGGCTAGTATGACGTGTAGGCTTGGTTGACTTTTGTGGTTTCATTTTGTTGGGTGCCATCCAATCGAGGAGACTACCCGTGTTGTCCGAGAGAGTCGTGTGGGCTTCGTATCCGCTGTTCTTAAATATCTAGACTTTTCTTCTTTCCTGACTTTCGAGGGCGAAAGTCTTTTTAGTAGTGGATGATATAATGGCCCTTTTGGTCATTTATGTCTGTTCGCCTTTCTTGTACCGTAAGATCTTGCTTGTAGTAGCCCCACGTTATTTATGGCTTGCTGGGACTGGTAGTTTGGTGCCTGGGTCGTTGTTTGGTCTTTTTTTCCACCCTTGATTTTAGATATTTTAACTTTGGATATCGTTGACTTCAGTCAACATCCTTGGTGAACGTGCTCGGAGTCAAATTCAGACAGTTTTATTAGCTCCGGAGCATGGACATTAGTCTAGTGGGACCATTCATTAGGATCTGGGAGCATTTCAACTTGGAATTCTCTGTCGTTCTGTGTTTTCAGGACAGTTGGGCTTGTTTAGTTGACTTTGTTCAACATTTGGAGAAGGCGGCCTTGGATGAAAATTTCATCAGCCCTGTTAGCTCCGGAAAGTCGAGTTTAGGCTAGAGGGACCATTGGTTCGGTTCCTGAGGCTTCCCAACTTGTTTTCAGCCATTGGGTTTCGTTTTGGAAATAGTTCGCTAAAGGTTGATTTTGGGCGTGGGGGCCACTTTTCATTAAATTGACCTTCGATGGGATTTTTGTCGATTCCATTGTATCTGGAACGCCATTTCTAGTCGAATAGCTCAGGTCGTTTGTGTTCACAGAACTCCGAATGCGTTCCCGGGGACCGAAAGTGTGAAAAATCTTCCATTGACAGTTGGTTGTTGTCATGGGCCCTTTTGTTCATCGCTTTCATTAAGGGTGGCCGCATTCGCGAAGAGTAATTTGCAGCCTCCCTATTTTTGTTCTTCGCATTCGCGGAGAGCTTGTCGCGTTTGCAAAGGCCATTTTCCAGCAGCCCGATTTTTGTTCTTTGCGTTCGCGGAGGGCTGGCCGCGTTCGCGAAGGGTATTTTCCAGCAGCTATTTAAGTTGAGCCCTTCGTTTTTCCAGCCTTTATTTCTCAACTCCCACACTTCTTTGGCACCTTAACCACTTCCTAAGCTACTCCAAATCATTTCCTAGCTTCAAGAAATCGTTGTTCTTCGATAATACGTGGTTCCTCGTCAATTGGTGAGTCTCTTTCCCCGACCGTTTCTTCTCTTGCTTTCTATAAATCCTCCATTGTTGTTTATTTTAAAAGCTTGGGATTCTTGTAGAATTTGCCCGTTTATAATTTGCATGACGTGGGCTAACTCAATATACCTTCTTGGCGTAATTTCTTGTATTGTGGTAAGCTTCCTTGCCCAATTTCCGAATTTATTTCTTGAAAATTCCTCTTTTATTTCTTGTCTTGAGTAAGCTTTTTTGAGCCCCATTTGTTGTCCGTTTTCGCTCAAATATTGAGCATGTGCTCCCGGGATAATAAGGAACACGTGTGTAATTTTCATTTCTAGTTTTGAGTTGCGGGGCCCATGTACCCATTTGTGACCCGGTTATGTTTATGGCATTATAAGTATCATTAGTCTTGTTTTGACGTATAGATTATTGTGTTGATAGTGGTTTCGCGAATTGGAGCTTCCCGGAGCAGTTCGAGCCTTGACGACATCGTTCCTGCAGCTATTAGTCGGACAACAGGTAGGTTATTCCTTTCCCTACCTAGACTCTACGTATATAGGCTATAACTGCATTAAATTTTATCTTTGGGTGGGTTGTTATAGGTTGGTACCCCAGACCATGTCCGTCTTTTCTTAACGTTTATTTCGTACGTTGATTTTACTATTTGTATCAGTATTGTATATCCTTGTGGTCCTGTGCGCCCTTTTATTGACTCTGGAACATAGATGGTAGGTTATTTGGGAATGTCCACGAGTCCCAGACATAGAGATATCCTTCTAGGCTGGTTATGACTGTTGTAGAGTTGTTGAGCCTGTGCAGGGTCGATACGAAATATTTGTGAGCCGTTGGGCTATTTTATATTTGTGTGCGAGTATATCATCATCCCTGCATGTTTTACTTTAGTTTTGGCTTCGAGCCACTATAGACGGTTTTTCCTAAACTTGCATGGCCCCGCGGGCTCGTTTTTTGTATACTTGATGATAAAAATGGGATTTTGGATGATTTCACACTGGGTTTTCCCTACTGATACTAGGATCTACTAGGCAGAGCACCAGACTTGATTTAATTACTGATTTAGACCTGGATATGCTCTGGGAACCCTTTGAGGGGGTTATTGAGACTTGTATTACTGATTTAGACTCGAATATGCTTTGGGCACCCTTTTGAGGGTGTTATTAGACTTGTATCACTGATTTATACCCGAGTATACTTTGGGCACCCTTGAGGGGGGTCTTTTGAGATTACTACTACTATTTTAGACCCTGTTCAATTTCAGGCACGTACTTTGTGGTTTTGATTCTCTAAGATTTTGCATTCATTACTGTATGTGTTCAGGGACCTCAATGGTCCATCCGTTCCAGTACATGTCTATTAGCCGAGCATGCCAAATGAGGGGTATACAACATAGGATAAGGTAAAGCGGGCAGGTCCCACCATGGGTCCTCCCACCGAAGTTCCATGGGGAGGGGGTGGTGCATAAAGGGTTACTATTATCGGTTCCATCATTATCATCATCATGCATTATTCACTCCAATTCCACCCTTGTTTGTTGTGTGTTCAGTGTACGCTCCCGTTGTATGGGCAGCCGGAGGTTTGTTTTCACTTGATTGCATTCCTCGTTTGTATGGGCGGCCGTTGGGACTATAGGTAGATTATATTACTCATGTTATCCCATAGACCTAGTTGTGGTCCTTGGTTATGTTGGATTCGTAATTTTTAGCCTGTTGAGGCTCCGAGTTTTGGGCTTTAGTATTGAGGGGCTAGTGAGTCATATACCTTTGAGGCTCCGTAGTGCGTTCTCCTGAGTGGTTGTGATTTATCGGACGTTGTTCCTTGTCTTAATTCTGAGTTGAACTCTTGGTTCTGGTGGTTTAGTTATTCCATTCTAGGTTGTAAATTGTGGGATGGATCCTGGTTCATGCTTATCTTGAGAGTTTGTGGTTTTTAGTATGATTTTGTTATTGTATGGCTTCTAGTTGATTATGTTGCCTACTTCCTTTCATTCCTTTTTATTTGAGGTTACCGGTATACCGCCATTTTCCCAACTCTCTCTCTTTATTTACTTATATTGTTGTGCAAGGACTCCAAGTGCGTTCTTCTTTCCTTCACTTGTGATTCTGTGTACTTATATCTTCTGTGCTAGCACTATTTGCTTATAACTCTTAGTTGTCTATTCTCTGTGCTAGTTTCCATGTGCTTTATCCATTGTTTCCTGTGACTGCTTTCTTGCCATCTGCTATTTACTATTTTTATATCTTATATGTGCTCAGTCAGCCGATGATGCCTACTGGGTACCCGTTGCTTAGCAATTGGTGCTCATACTACACTTCTGCATCTTGTTGATGCAGATATTAGTTGAGCTTTCTGCTTTGATCACGTTGGAGACTCGTGCAGATTATGGGATATTCGATACTGCGGTGAGCGCCTGATAGTCGGGGCTTGACCACATCTCATCTTTTGTACTGATACTCTTTGTATATTCGGAGACTGTTGTACTTATCATTTGTTACCTCTAGCACTTGTATTCTATTAGAAGCTTATGTACTATCGAAACCAAGTCTTGGGGTTGGTGTAGTTTTCTTTACGTATATATTCAGGTTTTGCTTACGCTTTGTCTATCTTTATATTCTGCTTCCACTCACTTCTGCTTATTGTGCGTATTAGTTAGGTAGTAGCCCATTACTGACCGTTCCGGGCTACATGGATTGGTTTGCCTGCTGGTGGGTTTTAGGTGCCATCATGACCTGAGAAATTGGGTCGTGACAGGGATGCGACCCATGGGGGATTCGTGAGAACTATATATCATGCCCAGACTCGAATCGAGACTTCTAAGTATCATTCCTGGCCTCAAACTAGGATTAATAATAAAATCAATATCAACGACTCAAACTCAAATTAACAATCAGTATTACTGAACCAAACTCGAACTGGGACCAAAATCATTTGTCTCTTTTAATCCATTTCTTTCAAATCATCTCTCAATCAATTATTTCCATGTACCATGAGATGAATGAATATGCATGAACACGAAGGTAAAAATAAGCCAAATTTAATAAATAGATCCAAATTTAAAAATAAGAAAACCACGAACACAAGCTACAAGCCTCGATGTCAAGTCATGAATCTAAGTTCCCTGTTATCGAACAAAGTATAAGCCCCAATTTTTAGGCATTCACAATGATATTCCTTCTCATTTAGTACTCAATTCCACAATTTCAGACAATCCATAGCATACTTTACACAATAAGTCCCAACCCAAGAAAAATCTAAGGATAATTAAGCCATAACGTACCTCGAAGCTAACCCATAATTCTCTACATGATCACGCACGAGCTCTCCCTTTTTGAATAGCTTCTGAAAGCATCAAATCTACCAATAAAAAGTTTTACATGCAAACACGAGTCCAATGATAACCATATTTCTAAGGTTCTAATTAGAGTAAAACAAAGTCAACCAAAAAGCTAACCCCGAGCTCACAAGGGCAAAACTATAATTTCATCGGAAAATCAATTTGCACAAATCTTAAGGCGTTCAAATATGAAATTTCATCCAAAATAGAGTTAAAATAGACCTTGAAATCATCAAAAACTATTCTTTAACTTTATTGGAAAACCCCAAAAATTCCAAGTTAAAAAAATAAGATTTTAAGGTGAAATCATGAAATATTCATTGGGGAATGTATAAAAAAAGTATAAGAAACATACCCAATGAATAGATCTCGAAAATCTCCTTTTCAATCACCAAAAATTTGAGTTTCAAAGCTTCAAAAATTGAGTTATGTGGTTTTGAATTAAAAATGACATTTTAAATTTTTCCATTGATTTCCTTCTTCCAAAATGCAGGACCCCCACATTCGCGAAAGACACTAGACTGTGGGTCCATCAAGTTCACGATGGACCGGTCACAGTCCCAGAGAAAAAAAATGGACCCAGCCCACCTGAGTCGATTCCATCTTCACAAACGCGGGTAAGCCATCACGTTCGCAATGACCAAGTTCCTCAAACCATTGCAAACGCAAAAGGCTTGTCATGAACATAAAGAGGAAAATTCCTCTGCATCAAAATTGGTGCACCAGCTATGGAAATGGACCAAACAATCATCAAACAGACCCTCAACATTCATTCAAAACCCCATGAACACAAACCAACTATGTTACTTGACTAAAATTGGCATTCTAGACTCAATGGAATTATCAGATTCACTAACGGAAGTCGTTATCAATGATTATTAACCAATGTTAACTCTAGGCCAAAACTTCTAATTTTCCAACCAATGACTCAAAACGTAGGGATCCGATCGAACCTTAAGTCTATTAGCCCAAAAATTGCATTTCAGATCTAACAAAACTGATGGAATTCTCATATGATGTCTAAATCTCCAAATATTAATTGAAGTCAAATATATAAACTTTAAAATCTTCAAAAATAAAAAACTCACATAGAACCCAAATAAACACCTCAAGAAGTGTTTCACCCACTCCTGCAAATCACAAATACTATAATACACCTGTGAAAAAGGGTAAAATGGTCAAAACACAAAATTAAAAAATCACTACGAGGGTTGTTACATATGGCTCCCACTTGAGGGGCCTCATCTAATAGTAACCCTCTTTGGCTCTAATAAAATATGTTTGTTTTGTCATGACATGAACATAATCCTTCATAGTGGCGAGGCGGATTAGTATATGGTTGTCCCTCAAAAAGAATATTTTGCATTCCACCTTTATTTCACATTGTAAAGGCATAATTTTGTAAATCTCATCTAGCTTGGGCCAACCATAAGATAATATTCCTACAACGGGAGACAACAAGATTTCTTGTAATTTCATGTAATCTAGCTCTTCTTTTCACAATATTGTGGGTTCTCCATGGATATATGTGATCTCTTTGATGGGAATAGGGTTTGTGGGTTTATTAATTTCTGGGGTTAAAAGTTCAAATAAGGATTTTTCAGGGATATTAGCAGTGGTTCACCACCAGGGAGAGGCGGCCAGCCATTATTGGTAGTGGTCATGGTGCCTTCCGCTTTTGATGACGATAGGCAAATTTAGTGTTCTGGTAGGCAACTTTCTAGAGAGTGTTTTTTACTTTTGTTTTTTCCAGCCAATGTAGTGATGTCATAACAACTCTCAAGCCCCGTATAATATGAAATTTAATAGTACTATATGGATACTGATTTTTTTACCATATTACAAGACTCATCTTATCATTCAAAAATATTTTATCAAATTACCTTTTGAGCATGAGTTTCGTGAGAAAAAAACTTTAGTAAATACATGTTTTGACTCACCTTAAGATTATTCTTTTCTAGTAAGGTTAACTTCTATGCTTGTCAACAATAATCAGCATACAACTCAATCTATAAAATAAGCGGGGTATAATTTACAAAATATATAAGTGTCATAGTACTTATTTGTATATTCATGTCGTCTTGTTGAGGAATAGAAATTTAATTCTCTCATATAATTGTCATCAGATGGGGATTAATTTTCAAGACTTTGGAGTGTTAAAATAGCTCGAGGTTCTAGAGATAGTGATAACTACGTAAATTTCCTAATATATTGTACATGCATGTTTAAAGAAATAATTTACTATATATATAAAACACTAATAAGTATCCATCAAATTTTTTCTCCTTAAACATTGATTTAATTTCATCTCTGATAAAAAGGGCATGCGTTTAGGGGTGTCAAATGAGTATGATGGGTTGAATTTGAAGGAATCAAAATTAAACGTGTTGAGTTAATAAATTGGCACATCATTAACCCTCTCAAATGCTACTTGGATTGAAATGAATTGAATCAAAATGGGCTAAACAATGAGTTATAGCCCAACCTGCTCACCACTTACTAAATTTTAATTTATTTGTTTGTTTTCTCATAATTTATTTAAATACCAAATAAAACTTTTTTTCTTTATTATGACTATATATTACATATTAAACTGGAAAACATATCTCTTTAAAAGTATTTTTATAATGTTTCTCATGTATTAATTTGATCTATATATTAGCCAAACTTTTACATGGGCTGAATTGGGCTAGTCAAGATTGTTTATTTAATAAATGACGTCACTTAGTATTTTTGGAATATTAGAGTTGTTCTGACTTAGAATAGTCCAGTCACTCTACTCCATTACAAAATGGACAGATCCCTGTGACTTGGTGGAAAGGATTAGACCTGTACAAAGATAGAAACAAGTTTGTTGGAACAAGGCACCTCAGGGCACAATCAAAGTGAAAACTGGTGGAAGTTTCTCAAAAAATATAGGAAAATATGGTATAGGTGGAATTTTTATAGATAGTCCAGGCAGTTTAATCATGACTATCTCTATTTCAATTCAATGTAGTAGTATCAATATGGTACAGAGTTGTCACAACCCGATTTCTCAGGTCATGGTGGCACCTACAACCCTGAAGGGATTGCTTTGCAATTGGTACTCATACTACACTTTTGCATCTTCTGGTGCAGATCTGAGTGTGAGCTATCACCATTGACGTGCAAACTTGTACAGCTCTGGACATATGAGACATAGGGTGAGCTCCTGATGACCGGGGCTTGGCCATATCTTTTCTTGTGGCACTGTTTACTCTTTTGATTATTCAAAGATAATTGTATATTGTATTTTTGTACTCTCTTGTACTCTGTATATTTTGTAGTGGCTCCTATACTTTTGATACCAGGTCTCGGGATGGGGTGTGTATATATATATATATATATATAGATTGCTTCCTTCTGCTTTGCTTTCCTTATCTTGCTTCCGCTTATTATGCTTCCTATGCATGCTTGCTTAGCTAGTAGCCTATTACTGACCATTCAGGGCTATGGGGATTGGTTCGCCTACAGGGGTATTGTAGGTGCCATCATGAACTAAGAAATCGGGTCATGAAAGCTTGGTATCAGAGCTATGGTAGTTAGCATGGTTACACTGGTTAGTCTTCAGGGGTATATCATCTGGGGCATCAGGCCATGCTGGCCATAATGGTTCATCCAGTTCTTCTCGACAGGGAGGGCCGTCAGAGCCTTGCTATAAGTGTGGTATCAATGGGAATTTTGCCAGAGAGTGCCCCCAGTGGGGTACAGTTCAGCCAGCCTCTCAGCCAGCTCAGCTTTGAGATCAATACAACCATCGATCAAAGGAGGTGGTGTCCTTGGTAAGGGTGGTGTCCTTTGTAGGGGTGGTGCCTAGCATGGCAGGATAGGTGGTTGGGATGACAGTCAGTAAGGTGGTAGTCAGCGTTAGTTCAATGTAATCCTTGGTAGATCAAAGGCACAGGCCTCGGATGCGGTGATCACATGTACGATTTCTATTTACGGCTAGACAACTTTAGCATTGTTTGATCCAGGTTCTTCATGTTTGTATGTTTCTGCCTACTTTGTTCCTTTTTTTGGGGTTGGCTAGTGAGCCATTATTTGTTCATGTATTTGTTGCTACCTTGGTAGATAATTCTTTAGTAGTGGATTGGATTGTTAGATCATTCTTGATAGTTATTGGTGATCTTGAGACTTGGGCTGACTGGATGATTTTAGACATGCTAGATTTTGATGTGATTCTGGGCATGGACTGGTTATCCCCTCACCGAGTGGTTTTGGATTGTTATGCCAAAACTGTTACCCTAGCTATGGCCGGCATGTCCCCGATTTTGTGGCAGGGTTTTGTTAGCCGCACACTGTCTGGGATCATTTCTTGCCTTTAGGCTAGGATGTTGATTTCACGCGGGTGTTTGGCTTATCTAACATATGTCCAGGATCTTAGATGTGTTTCTGACCGACTTGCCAGGCCTTCCACCTGAGTGTGATATAGACTTTGCCATTGAGTTAGAGCCGGGTACTAGGCCCATTTCCATCACTCCGTATTGTATGGCTCCAGCTGAGTTGAGTGAGCTTAAGGTTCAGCTCCAGGATTTGTTAGCTAAGGGTTTCATTAGGTCGAGTATGTAACCTTGGGGTGCTCCAATTCTGTTCATGAAGAAGAAAGATGGTTTGATGTGGATGTGTATTGATTAATGGGAGCTGAATAGGGTGACTATAAAGAACAAGTATCTGATGTCGCGTATAGATGACTTGTTTGATCAGCTCCAGGGTGCAGCAATGTTTTCTAAGATAGATTTGAAGTTAGGCTACCACCAGTTGAGGATTAGACGGAGAACATCCCTAAGATAACATTCAGGACATTTTATGGCCATTATGAGTTCCTGATGATATCTTTTGGGTTAACTAGGAGCTTTTATGGACTTGATACACAGGGTGTTCAAGCCGTACTTGGATTCGTTTGTGATAATCTTTATCGATGACATATTGATATACTTGAGGAATAGGGATCATCATCTTTATGCCAAGTTCTCAAAGTGCAAGTTTTGGCTTGAGTTAGTAGCATTCCTAGGACACATTGTGTCTAAGGATGGGATTAGAGTGTACCCAGGAAAGATTGTAGTCGTTTGTGATTGGCCGAGACCTACTACCCCTACCAAGGTTTATAGTTTTATTGGGTTGGCAGTATACTACAGGCAGTTTGTTAAGGGATTTTCTTCCATAGAGGCACCTTTGACTAGGCTGACTAGGAAGGATGTTGTCACGACCTGACTTCTCAGGTCATGATGGCACCTACAACCCCCCAGTAGAAGAACCAATCCCCGTAGCCCATAACAGTTAGTAATGGACTACTACCTAACCAATATGCATAATAAGCAAAAACAAATGAAAGTAGAATAAGATAAAGATAAGCGGAAGCAAAAACCCAAATATATATATAAGAAAACTACACCAACCCCACGACTTGGTATCGATATTACAGAACCTTCTAATAGAATACAAGTGCTAAAAATAACAAAAGACAAGTACAATTGTCTTCGAATATACAAAGAGTAACAGTACAAAGATGAGATATGGTCAAGCCCCGACCGTCAGGCGCTCACCCTAGTCTGGGAGATCCCAAAAGCTGCACGAGTCTCCAATGCGATCAACGGTGAAAGCTTGCACCAATATTTACACCAAAAAGTGCTGAAGTGTTGTATGGGTACGAATTGTTAAGCAATGGGTACCCAGTACGCATCATCGGCCGATTGAGCACATATAAAATATAAAAGAAATAATAAGCAGAATATAAGGAAATAGTCACAGAAAGCTAAGAGGAATCACAAGGAACTAGCAAAATAATGTTCAACCAAGAGTTACAAGTAGAACATGCTAGCATAGATGATATACATACATAGAAACACAGCTGAAAGAAGGAAGAAGGACGCACCTGGGATCCTTGCAACAACAGTATATATAAGGAGAATTTAAAGAGATGGGCGGTATACCGGTAACCTCAAAATAAAGGGAAAGAAGGGGAGCAAGCCGATAATCAAACTAGAAATCACACACTAACAGAACCATGCCTAAGAAATGAAATACCAAGATAAAAATAGACGTAATCAAGTCATAAGTCAAGCCGAAGATGGAATAACTAACCATCAAGTATCCAAATCTTCTAATCAAGCCAGGATAAAAATAGGAATCAATACCCCACGATCGCTCAGATAGCTACATAATCAGTATCTCAGTAATATGGGACCCACTAGCCCCTAAACAATCTCAGTCCCAAAGTTGGTGCCTTAACAGGATAAAACCACCCATCCAATCAATACTAAAGGTCCAGACTAGTTCTATGAAATGAAAGAAGTAATATAATCTACCACAGTTCCAATGAACGCTCATACAACCGAGCAACACAATCAAGTGAAAACAAACCCTCCGGCCGCCCATACAACTGGAGCGTACACTAAACACAAAGCAAATAAGGGTGGAATATGAATACCAAATGCATGATAATGATATGATGTGAAAGTAACCCGTATGTTCCCCCTCAGGTACCCCATGGGCCCATATAGAGGGAAGACCCATGGAAGGAATCCACCTTTGTACCTCTGCTATGTCGTACACCCCTCATCCGACATATGCAGGACATGTCCCCAGGTCTATGATCGACAGGGTCCATCGAGGTCTGCTCGTAGACCACATAGAAAACTGCACACTCTCGTATGGTAACTCAATACTCGGAACCTTGTAGTACGTGCCATGAGTCAAAACGGGACTAAACCAGTAGTAGTAATCTCAAAAGACCCTCTCAAAGGGTGCCCAAAGTATACTCGGGTTTAAATCAGTGATAAAAGTCTCAATAATCCTCTCAAAGGGCACCCAGAGCATATCCGATTCTAAATCTGTAATAAAGTCATGTTAGCGTTATGGCCCTACCGAGCCTCTATCAGTAGGAAATCAAGTGTCAAATCATCCAAAACTAATTTTATCATCATTTATACCAAAAATTGGCCCCGAGGCCATGCAAGGTTTAGAAAATCATCTATAGTAGGCCCAAAGACAAAATAGTAGTAAAATATGCAGGGAAAAGCCTTTTTCATGGATGATATGCTCGCAAACAATATAAATTAGCCCAACGGGTCACAAATATTCCTACCGGCCTTGCACAAGCCCAACAGCTCTACAACAGACATAACCATCCTAGAATAATATCTCTATGTCCGGGACTCACAGACATTCCCAAATAACCCACCATCTATGTTCCAGAGTCAATACAATGCCACACAGGACCACAAGGGTAATATACAATACTACGCGAATACTACAAATAACTATGAAATAAATGGACAAAAAGAGGCGAACATGGTCTGAGGTACCAACCTATAACAACCCACCCAAGGATACTAATTAGAGAGTTATAGTCTACATACGCAAAGTCTAGATAGGGGAAACCATAACCTACCTGTTGTCTAACGACTAGTTGTTGGAACGACGTCGTCCAAGCTCGAACTGATCCGAGAAGCTCCAATTCGCAAAACCACTATCAGCACAATAATCTAGGCATCAAAATGATACTAACGGTACCCATAATGCTATAAATATAACCGGGTCAAAATCCATGTCACAAGCAGGCTCATGGGCCCCGCAATCCAAAATCAAAAATGAAAAACACTAATGTGTTCCTTGCAATCCGGGAGCACATGCTCAAAAATTGAGTAGAAACGGACCAAGGAAAGGGGACAAAAATAGCCCCCAAAAATCAAGAATTAAAGACGGGAAAATTAAGGAGAAAACCCGGAAACTAAATAGAACTTTATCGGGTTAGAGGCCAAAACACGATCATGGACCAGCATGCAACTACTTCCAAGCTTTTTGAATAAATAAGATCAAAATATGCAGGTTTTGGGTGTAAGCTTTCATGGAGGATGGCTTAAGGAAAGAAGGAGAAAATGACAGAAATTGACAAAGAAAACTTACCAAACGAGTCCGAGGAATTGATCACGAACCAAGAATTTTCCCTCCCCAACTAAGTGGAATCAGCCCTTAAGAAATGGAGCTTAAAATCTCAAGGAAATGGATGTGTTCTTTTTTGGAGAAATTAGAAAATGAAGTGGGGAAGAAAAGACTTAAAGCTGCCAGTCGACGCATGTTTGCGTATGCGGCCATGGCGCTACCTACGTGGGCACGCGTACGTGGGCGGCCCATGCATATGCATTGGCCAGGCGCTAGCCCAGTGTGCATGCAACCAGGCCACTGTGAACGCGGCAGCGCATACACGGGTAGGCGTCGCCTAGGCGGAGGCAAGGAAAAAGGGGCGTCTGGCATTCTTCTTCGCATACGCAGCCATGCCATGCGTAGGCAAAAACCATGTTTGTGCTACAACAGCCACCAACAACCAGCACTTAGGCAAGGCTAGAATTTACTCCAATGGAGCCTCAGGAATGAATCATGGGTCCCACGAACACATACGATCCAGATCGAATGGAATCGGCAAAAATACCATCGGAGGTTGATTTAACGAAAAGTTGGCTCTACGCCCAAAATCAACTTTAGGCCAAGTATTTCCAAAATTGAACCCAATGTCCAAAATCAAGTCTAGAAGCCTCGAGACCCAAACCAATGGTTCCTCTAGCCTAAACTCGACATTACAGAGCTAACAATGCTGATGGAATTCCCATCTGAGGCCGTCTTCTCCAAATGTTGACCAAAGTCAACCATACAAGCCCAACTAGCTTGAAAACACAGTACGAGAGAGATTTCCAAGCTGAATAGCTCCCCGATCCCATCCAAAGGTCCTTCCAGACCAAAGTCCACGCTCCAGAGCTAACGAAACTGTCGGAATTTGATTCCGAGTATGATAGCTAAGAATATTGACCAAAGTCAACGATTTTCAAAGTTGAAGTTCTAAAACAAGGAAGCGGCCATTAAGACCAAACAATGGTCTGGGCACTAAACTACCAGTCCCAGCAAGTAATAAATGACTTAGGGCCGCTACAGGCAAGCTCTAACAGTACAAAAAGGGTGAAAATATGAGAATGACCGAAAAGGTCATTACGTCATCCACTACTAAAAAGGACTTTCATCTTTGAAAGTTAAGAAAGAATGGAAAAGCAGAAGCTTAACAAAGGCAGATACAAAGCGTGTTCTACTCTCTCAGACAACCTGGGTAGCCTCCTCGACTGGATGGCACCCAAAAAAACAAAACCACAAAAAGCTATCAAGTCCAACTCCTTACTAGCCAAGCTAGATTTCAAACTTAAACTTCGAAACTCCATGGGGACACCGACCAAAACTTAACCTTTAGAATCTCAACCAGAAACCAGAGGACCCAGGTGATCAACACACAGAACTCAAATCCCCAAAACTGCAACCAATTTTACCAAGAAGCCATCAACCTAAAACTCTAACTCATGAACCTGTTGATCCGCAAAAACCATTTATTCTGAACTATATACTTTTTCATCACAAAAAAAAGTTTCATATAAGTTGAACACTCAAATCACCCTCGAAATATCAACTAAAACACCGGAGATCCATGGCTCTCGCTTATACTTCACCATGAACAAAGTCACCCTCTATACTCAATTTTAACCCAAGTTAAGCTATAACTTACTAGCCTTGCCATCCAAGATGACAACCCGAAGCGTGTATTTGAAAACTGGAATTACCTGTCCTGACTAACCATCAACAAACAAACAAACACTTTTTCTAACATCAAACTCGCTAATTAGACCAAACGGAACAACACATCTGAACTCGACTGAATTTTGCACACCAGGGTTGGAAATGGCATGAATGAACACCCTGTGTCAATGGAGAAAATCCCAAACTGTCGAACAAAACTGACCTCACTGGACTTTGCCAAGTCTAAATCAACTGGAAGCAAATGAACCAGGGCAACCTGCCTAAATGGCCCAAACCAAAACCAAGACCCTTCGAGGAGTGTGGTAAGCCTACCACAAAGCCCGTAGTCAATAATTAAGCTCTAAACTCTAGGAAATACCGTTGTTGCTTCGAATTTTGGATCACCTTGCTAGTCTTACCTTAGAAAGAAATCCACTGTGCCATGAGGATCAAATCCAAACACTCGGTAGGCAAGAGAAAAGGTTCCTGAAGTCTCCGGGCATCGCTTAGCTTTTAATAATGTCTTGATCTTCTAACTCACCCTCTAGTGCAAACATCTGATCTGTTGTACCCATTTACAACCAATAACCCCAAAACATTCAACATACCAAACTTCTGACCCATACAGGCAGAGCCCAAACAACACTGGAATCACATACAACAGATGACCTCTCAGAGAACCAACCCATTCAAACCTCTATCCCTCAAAATCACCAAGGTTACCATTGGTCTCAATGTACCATTAGAACCTAAGGTAGCCCTGCAGCTTCAACTCGCATAACTTGATCACATATAGACTACACCACTACTGATCCTCGAACCCACATTGTTGAGTCTATCAAACCAAGGTAGAAGGAACCTCGTACTATCAAGAATATTGCTGAAATCTGAAATGTCCAACCTAAACCAATGGTTAGCCAAGGACTGGGTGTCCAAGGTCAACATCGATTTCAAAAATAAAGTAAAGAAGTCAAGTTGCCCATACCCAATGCCTTCCACCACAAGGAGGCTGCAACCACATAGAAACTTCCACGACCCACCCAAGGTAGTTTGCTAAACCACGATTCTGAAGCCTAACTCTAGTTGCAAACCAATACCTTTGTTGAACCTCCGCATAGACCCATACACTGCCAGTGAACTATTTAGGAATTGGAGTCAGCTAAACTCTGAACATACCATTTGCCCAAACCATAATGCTACAAAGGCTTGGATCATTTAACAAACATAACAAGGAAATCACAATTGATGCAATGAGTCCCCAAAGGTAGTACTGGAAAAGGTCACTACCTCGATCTCTTACTAGAAGAAAATTTGATCTCAAACCAATCGACAGAAAAAGCCACTGCAATCTGAACTCGATCGATGCAAGTCACCAACACACAAGCCAAAATAAACCTTAGTCATCACCTCGGTCAGCTACTGGAACACACACATACACAGAAGGAGTAATCACCTTTCTTTGCAAACCCAACAAAACCCTTTCCAAAGAAACACCTAAATCGACCGGCTCTCTCTCAAACACAACCTGGAGCTATTTTGAGCCCCAATTGTTGTCTGTTTCTTATCAAGGAAACACCTAAATATTGGCTTGAGCGGGCTATTTTGAGCCCCAATTGTTGTCTGTTTCTTATCAAATTTTGAGCATATGCTCCCAGGATGGTAAGGAACACATGTGTATTTTTTGTTTCCAGTTTTGGATCGTGGGGCCTAAAAGATCGTTTATGACCCAAATTTTGACCCGACTATTATTATAGAAATATGGGTATCGTTAGTCTTGTATTAATATATAGATTCTTGTTTTGATAGTGTGGTGGCTTGCAGATACTCCTCGGGGGAGATAGGCTCCAGTCTTGTGGATTAGATTGTGTGTGCATGCTCGACCTTTCCAGTAGGGTACGGTTTACTTTCTAGACTGAGTTTAGTTAGATTTTATATACTGATATGATGTTGGAATGTTAGGTTGGACTTTAGGTAGATTTAGGCTTAAATCCTATTTATTGTTTTAAATTGGTCATTTTGGATTATAGTTTAGAATTATTGTGGTTATCCTTAGACTAGAAGCTTGTAGTATCGTTATGGCTAGCTTAGAATCCCGAGTTTGATTTTAGGAGGTTTTAGAGGTAGAGTAGAGACTCTTTGTGCTTTTTGCCTTTAATTTTCTGTTCTATTCGATTTATTCAATCTTTGTGTATAACTGTGGGCCCGAGGCCATAGCTTGGATTCGGACGGAGCTCCAGGTCAGTTCTCATGGTTTGGAAGGTATTTTGTCCTATTTTTTACCTTGTTGTGTGTGGTTTCCTCTGGATTTGGTTATTTCACGCTCATTCTGTGTTGCATAGTATTGATACAAAAAGGAAGTACTTTTCAAGGTTTTTGCTTCAAAATGGGGTTACTACGGCCATGGTGACCTTCGGATTTTTAAATGAGTTTATCTCGGGGATTGTTTTACTGATTTTGGAAAGGAAGGGAAAAACATATATTACTTATATGCATTTGTCGATGAGCCCGACGTTCATTCTCAGGTGCCCGATGCTATATTTTAGAATTTTACTAAACTATATCGGGTTTTACTATGGATTTTGGAAGGAAAAAGAGAAAGAACTATTTTACTTGTATGTCATAGTCCGATGAAGTATTTCCAGGTTTTTACTATATATATATATATGTGTGTGTGTGTGCGTAGTCTGCTGAGGTATTTTTGGGCTTATACTATTATGCACTCACCTATCTATCTATATGTATATGCATAGTCCGATGAGGTATTTCAGGCCTTATACTATTATGCACCTATCTATATATATATGCATAGTCTGATGAGGTATTTCCGGGCTTATACTATTATGCACTCATCTACATATCTATTCATAGTCCGATGAGGTATTTTTGGGCTTACATTATTATGATTTTATACATCACATCATACCCCATCGAATTGTATTGCTCTAAGTGCACTTGAGTTGTCGGTTGCCTGTATTGATTCTTGCTATTGTTTCCTTCTGGTTGGTTTAGTTATTTCTTTACTTCAGTTTTGTAACTAGATTTAAGTGGATCCCTGTATCCTAGCTTGATTTTCTATAATTTATTATTTATATATTATCTCTTTGCTCTGTGGTCGGCCTATGATGCCTACTGAGTACCCGTTGTCTTGGTGCTTATACTACACTTCTGCATCTTTTTGGTGCAGATATTATTTGAGCTTTTTCCATTGGTCACATTATAGACTTGTAAAGCTTTTGGGTATATTCTAGACTAGGGTAAACGCCTGATAATCGGGGCCTGACTATATCTCATATTTTGTACTGTTACTCTTGTATATTCAAAGATAGTTGTACTTATATTTTGTTACTTGTAGCACTTGTATTCTAATAGAAGATTTTGTATAGTCTATACCAAGTCTTGGGGTTGGTGTAGTTTCTTTATATATATATTTCAGGTTATTACTTCCGCTTTGTCCTATCTTTACTTTCTGGTTTTGCTTATTTCTGCTTATTATGCATATTGGTTAGGTAGTAGCCCATTACTAACCGTTCTAGGCTACTAGGATTGGTTCGTCTACTGTAGGGTTGTAGGTGCCATCATGACCTGAGACATCGGGTCGCGACAGTTGGTATCAGAGCCAGGTTCACTGGTGTTGTGGTACAAACGCAAGTGCCTATGTAGATTCGCATGGATTGGTACGATGACATCCATATCCTATCTGCGGGAGGCTACAGAGCATTATTAGGAAAAGTTTCATCTTTTTCGCTCCTTATCGTGCATTCCTGGCTATTGACTTCTAA
This sequence comes from Jaltomata sinuosa, assembly GCA_003996215.1. Taxonomy (NCBI): domain Eukaryota; kingdom Viridiplantae; phylum Streptophyta; class Magnoliopsida; order Solanales; family Solanaceae; genus Jaltomata; species Jaltomata sinuosa. The sequence continues at coordinate 106,401 of QJPP01000785.1, forward strand.
ACTTCGATTGTTTCATTCTTTCTCAGATTACTAAGACGAGTTCAATAGCGGGTGGTGTTGAGGTTTCTGTGCCTGTTGCTTTAGTGACTTCTTCAGTGCCAGGACTTTGGAGTGAGAGTTTACTACATCAGATAGGGGGTGTGGGACCAGCACAGCCTCTAATTAGATTCATGGCTACCCTAGTTCTTCAGGACACTGAGGCCAGGACTCTGAGTCCTTCGGTGGGTGTTTCAGTACCTGGTTCTTCGAGCAGTGCTTCAGCTAGGGTTTAGCTTTCAGTTCTTCAGTAGGGTTGTATGTTGTCATTGGACTATGAGGCAAAATTTCACAAGATGGTTAAGAGTACTGCTAGGATTGTGCCTACAGAGTCTGATAGAGTTCAGAGCTTTGTTGAAGGGCTGATTTCACCACTTCGTATGGTGATCGAGCACTTGGTTATAGTTGGGACTACCTTCCTTCAGGTGGTGGATCATGCTTGGGATATTGAGGGATTGTTTCATGAGGCATATGGAGGTAGCGGTAAGAGGCATCGCTATCAGGGCTGTTTCCAGTGTTTTTATTCAAAGGATGTAGGTCGTGGTGTCCAGTCAGGTTTAGCCGAATTATCTCATCGAAGTGCTTCTAGTAGGGGTTGTTATATTTATGGTGAGCAGGGACAAATTGCTAGGACTTATCCGAGATTCAGAGAGTTCCACCCCCTCCGTGTTCCAGCTTTAAGAGGTACTCATTCAGATCCCACAGTTTATGGTAGTCATTTGGATTTAGCCAGGTCTTTACAGTGGAGTATGGTCGGCCTGGGTTGTTTTGAGTGTGGTAATATATGCCACTTTCCTAGAGAGTGCCCTTAAGTGCAGCACCCTAAGCGACATGATGATATGGTTCAGGCCCCTAGGGCTCCAGCACCACCGGCTAGAGGTGGTGCATAGGGTAGTAGGGGTGTTCCCTGGAGGTTGAGATATGGCTTTTAGCCATGTGGTTCTGATAGAGTTGTCAGGAACCATGTGTCAGAGCAAGGTTTCCTTGGGTTGCTATGGTTGTGGAGTGGTTGGTCACTATGTTTGAAATTGTCCCCGGCGAGGAACTGTTGAGCCTTCAACTTTGACTTCTCAGTCCATAGTTAGATCCCATCATTTTGATGCCCCTCTTGGTGGGCCAGAGGCAGAGGTTTCTGATATCGTTGCTCCAGGTAAGGTTTTTGTTGCCTTTGGCTAGTGATAGTACTGTTTGCGTGTGATTTTGTCTCTTCTTTTGTAGATTTGCTTTTATGCCTACCTGCTGCTTATTTAGTTGTTTGACTACTTGAATTGTAATGTTTATGCATGTATTTTTGTGGTAGATTATTCTTTAGTAGTGGATGGGGGAAAGTTATCCTTGATAGGTGTTTACCCGAAGTTGTAGCTCGTGGGTAATTCTTGTTAGTCTTTTCTGGTGGGTCTTGATCCCAGCTTATCTTGGTTCTCAACTGGGTTGGAGTCTTCCTTTCCTAGCGGTCCTAGATTGTTGTTACCTAGGTTGTTATCTAGCATTTGCTAGAAATCCTTGTGTTGGTTTGGTGTTACCGGTGGCGGTGCCGGAGTTCGAGCTTTTGCCTTAAGTTGAGAGGTATCGGTTATGCTAGTGAGCATTAATTGGTTTTCTTTTCCCGGGTGATTAGAGTTGACCCTCTTTGTTTGGTTGGTTTAGGAGGTTGGGAGGTATGTGGCTTATTCCCATAGTCTCCTTCAGTTTCTTCTCCAGTTGGGTTGTTTCCCTAGTTCTAGTTGAAATGAATCTCAATTTATAGTTCTTCGGTTGAGCCTTTGATTGTGGCATCATGGGTGAGTTGTGTTCATAGTATTTGGTTAGGTTGGGTACCCGGCCCATCATTCTCCTATCTTATTGAGTGACTACAGTATAGATATGGGAGCTAAGGGAGTGATCTCCAAGTGTATCCGAAAAGGGGTCTATCAGGTTGGTTGTATATTGGGAAGAGTTTGTGAAGTTCATCGCAAGCTAAGGAAAGGTTTGGTTTAGAGAAACAGAAGGTATATGAATCCTTGTTCAGTCATATGTGTTTTGGTAGCTACTGAGGTAACGACTGAGAATTTTTTTTAGGTTTTGTGTTGGTGACTTGATTCGACCCACTACGGAATGCAATGGCTCTTCCTTCAGTTGGTTTGAGGTTTTAGTAGCAGCTACGGGTTGGGCAACTTATATCACTACTAATAACAGCTCAAAAAGGGATGGATAGGAAAGCAACGGAGAGCGTCGCTCCTGAAAAGCGATGGAAAAAGCGACGATGTTCATCTCTTTTCTATTTTTTAAAATTTATAATTATTTTTTACAAAAGCGACAGATAGCGTCTTTTTTTCCATCTCTTTTTTTGGAGGATTTTTGCGCCAAAATTATTTATAAATAATTATTTTTTATTTTTTATTATAAGCGATGGACAGCGTCGCAATTATTTAAAAAAATAAAAGATAATTTTAAAATAATGACGTTGTCCGTCGCTTTCTTTAAATTTTAATTTATATTAAAAAAATAGAAAAGCGATGGACAACGTCACTTTTGTCCGTCGCTTTTCAGTCAATACGTGGTCAACTCATTTAAAAAGCGATGGACGAAAATGACATTGTCTGTCGCTTCTTTAATTATACAGAGACCCGACGGGGTTTCTTCCCCTCATTTCTCTCTCTCTTTTTTCTCCTCCTCTCCTCCTCTCCTCTCCTCCGCCGCTACCTCCACCACCGGTCCCTCCATCGCCGCTCCCTCCACCGTCAGCCTCCTTCCTCCAACCTCCTCCAATTTTGAGGTTAGTAATTTTTTTTATTTAAAGGTTAGGTTTTAATTTGGGTAATTTTGTTTTGGAAAATTTATAGTGAATTCTAGACTAGGGTATGTTGTTTTTGTTGAATTCTAGACTAGGGTGTATATGTTGTTGTTGTTGTTGAATTCTAGACTAGGATTTTGAGAAATTGATAGTGAAAATTGATATGTGAAAAAATTGATAGTGAAAAATTTCTTTTTTAGATTATATTCTTAATTTATGAACTTTAATTAATTTAGGCTTCTATTAGTTTGTAAACTTTAGTTTAGGCTTGCTATTAGTTTGTGAACCTTAGTTTAGGCTTGCTATTAGTTTGTGAACATTAGTTTAGGGTTGCTATTAGTTTGTGAACATTAGTTTAGGGTTGCTATTAGTTTGTGAACATTAGTTTAGGGTTGTTATTAGTTTGTGAACATTACTTTAGGGTTGCGATTAGTTTGTGAACCTTAGTTTAGGCTTGCTATTAGTTTGTGAACCTTAGTTTAGACTTGCTATTAGTTTGTGCGCCTTAGTTTAGACTTGCTATTAGTTTGTGAACCTTAGTTTAGGTAATGCTTGCTATTAGCTTGTGAACCTTAGTTTAGGTTCTTTTTTGAACTTGAATTATATAGGTTCTTGAATTAGCTAGGTTCTTGAATTTGGAATTAGGTTCTTGAAATTAGATTATTAACTTGAATTTGGGAACTTTGAATTTGAAATAGGTTCTTGAATTAGTTTTGAGTTTTGTTTTAGAATCTTGAATTAGCTTTCAACTTTAACTTTTTGAATTAGGTTCTTGAATCTTAGTTTTTTTAAGTTAAGTTTTTTTAAGTTAAGTTTGTTAGTTTAAATTGTTAGTTTTGAGTTAAGAATTAGTTTACAACTTTAGGTTCTTTTTCGAACTTGAATTAGGTACTTGAATTTAGAATTAGGATTTGGAATAAGAATTTGGAATTAGGTTCTTGAATAAAATTATTAACTTGAATTAGGTTCTTGAATTAGATTATTAACTTGAATTAGGTTCTTGAATCTTAGTTTTTTTAAGTTAAGCTTTTTTAAGTTAAGTTTGTTAGTTTAAATTGTTGGTTTTAAGTTAAGAATTAGTAGTTTTCAACTTTAGGTTCTCTTTTGAACTTGAATTAGGCACTTGAATTAGGTACTTGAATTTGGAACTTGAATTTGGAACTTGAATTTAGAATTAGGATTTGGAATTAGAATTTAGAATTAGGTTCTTGAATTAGGTTCTTGAATCTTAGTTTTTTAAGTTAAGCTTTTTAAAGTTAAGTTTGTTAGTTTATATTATTAGTTTTGAGTTAAGAATTAGTTTTCAACTTTAGGTTCTTTTTTGAACTTGAATTAGGTATTTGAATTTGGAACTTGAATTTGGAATTAGGATTTGGAATTAGAATTTGAAATTAGGTTCTTGAATTAGGTTCTTGAATCTTAGTTTTTTTATGTTAAGCTTTTTTAAGTTAAGTTTGTTAGTTTAAATTGTTAGTTTTGAGTTAAGAATTACTTTTCAACTTTAGGTTCTTTTTTGAACATGAATTAGGTACTTGAATTTGGAATTAGGATTTGAAATTAGAATTTGGAATTAGGTTCTTGAATTGGGTTCTTGAATCTCAGTTTTTTAAGTTAAGATTTTTTAAGTTAAGTTTGTTAGTTTAAATTATTAATTTTGAGTTAAGAATTAGTTTTCAACCTTAGTTTCTTTTTGAAACTTGAATTAGGTACTTGAATTTGGAACTTGAATTTGGAATTAGGATTTGAAATTAGAATTTGGAATTAGGTTCTTGCATTAGGTTCTTGAATCTTAGTGTTTTTGAGTTAAGATTTTATAAGTTAAGTTTGTTAGTTTAAATTGTTAGTTTTGAGTTAAGAATTACTTTTCAACTTTAGGTTCTTTTTTAAACTTGAATTAGGTACTTGAATTTGGTATTAGGATTTGGAATTAGAATTTGGAAGTAGGTTCTTGAATTAGATTATTAATTTGAATTAGGTTCTTGAATCTTAGTTTTTTTAAGTTAAGTTAATTTTGTTAGTTTAAATTGTTAGTTTTGAGTTAAGAATTAGTTTTCAACTTTAGGTTCTTTTTTGAACTTGAATTAGGTACTTGAATTTGGAACTTGAATTTAGAATTAAGTTCTTGAATTAGGTACTTCAATTTGGGAACTTTGAATTAGAAATAGGTTTTTGAATTAGTTTTGGGTTTAGTTTTTATGCTCTTGAATTAGTTTTCAACTTTAGGTTCTTTTTTTTTAACCTTGAATAATGCTTGAGTCACGACCAGATTTGTCAGGTCAAGATGGAACCTACAACCCCCAGTAGTCAAATCAATCCCCGTAGCTCAGAAGGTTAGTAATGGGCTACTACCTAACCAAAATGCACAATAAGCGGAAGCAGAATGTAAAGGTAGAAAAAGCGGAAGCAAAACCCAAATATCTACATAAAGAAAACTACACCAACCCCAAGACTTGGTATCGACAATACAGAAGCTTCTAATAGAGTACAAGTGCTAGAAGTAACAACAGAGAAGTACAATTGTCTCCAAATATACAAAGAGTATCAGTACAAAAGATGAGATGTAGACAATCCCCGACCATCAGGCGCTCACCTTAGCCTCGAACATCCCAAAAGTTGCATGAGTCTCCAATGCGATCAACGGCAAAAGCTCAACTAATATCTGCACCAGAAAGATGCAGAAGTGTAGTATGAGCACCAAGACAATGGGTACTCAGTAGGCATCATCGACCGACTGAGCGCATATAAGATATAAAAATAGTAAGTAGAAGATAGCAAGAAAGTAGTCACGGAAGCAACAGAGAATGCACAAGGAACTAGCACGAAGAATAGACAACCAAGAGTTATAAGCAAAAAATGCTAGCATAGAAGATATAAACACACAGAATCACAGGTGAAAAGAAGAAGAATGCACCTGGAGTCCTTGCACAACAATATAAGTAAATAAAGAGAGGGAGTTGAGAATAATGGCGGTATACCGGTAACCTCAAGTAAAAGGAAAACAAGGAAAGCAGCCTAGCATACTCAAGATGGAATCAACATGCATAAGCAAATCATAACACCAATCCAACTTCAAGATAGCATAAACAGGAATGCACCTCTTTGCTACAACCCTAGGATGGAATAACTAACCCACAATAACCGAGAAATACTACTCAAATCTTGATAAGAATGGAACAAGAAACTCACAATATGCTCAGAAGGCCACATTAAAGTGCCTCAATAAGATAGGACTCCCTAGCCCTCTCAATAATCAAAATCCCACCCACCGGAGCCTCAACAGGCTAATAACCACTAAATCACCAAGAACAAGGACCATAACTAGCTCTATAAAGCGACAAGAGTAATCTAAACTACATATAGTACCAACGGCCGCCCATACAACCGAGGAAGGCAATCAAGTGAAAACAAACCCTTCCACCGCCCATACAACCAGAGCGTACACTGAACACACAGCAAACAAGGGTGTAATATGAGTGAAATATGCATGATGATGATAATGATGGAACTGGTAATAGTAACCCTATATGCACCTTCCCCCGGCACTTCAGTAGGAGGACCCATGGTGAGATGTACCCGCTATACACCATCCGACACTGTATACCCCTCCTCCGGCATGCTCGGCCCTTTGGCCAGGTCCTGGAATGGCAGAGCCCATGGAGGTCCCAGACCACATACAGTAACGAATGTGAAAACTCAGAGAATCATAGCCTTGATGTATGTGCCCAAAATTAAACTGAGTCTAAAACAATAGTACTAATCTCAAAATACCCTCTCAAAGGGGTGCCCAAAGTATACTCGGGTCTAAATCAGTGATAAAAGTCTCAATAACCCTCCCAAAGGGTGCCAAGAGCATATCCGAGTTTAAATTAGTAAGAAATCAGGTCTAATGCTCTGCCCAGCAGAGCCCAATATCAGTAGCAAATCAAGTCTAATGCTCTGCCCATCAGAGCCTAGTATCAGTAGGAAATTAGGGCTAGTGCCCTTCCCAGCAGAGCCTAGTATCAGTAGGAAATCAGTGTGAAATCATCCAAAACCTCATGTTATCATTAGATTATACCAAAAATGGGCTCCCGGAGCCATGAAAGTTTAGGAAAAACCATCTATAATGGATCGCAGCCAAAATCAAAGCAAAATATACAGGGAAAACCTTTTTCATGGATGATATGCTCGCACACAAATATAAATTAGCCCAACGGCTCACAGACATTCCTACCGGCCCTGCACAGGCTCCACAGCTACTCAGCAAACATAACCAACCTAAAAGGGTATCTCTATGTCTGGGACTTTCAGACATTCCTGAATAACCTACCATCTATGTTCCAGAGTCAATACAAGGCCGCACAGGACCACAAGGGTAATATATGATAATACGCGAATACTACAAGCAATATATGAAATAAGCGGACAGAAAGGAGGACAAGGTCTGGGGTACCAACCTAATACAACCCACCCAAGGATGTTAATTAATGCAGTCATAGCCCATATACGCAGAGTCTAGTTAGGGAAAACCATAACCTACCTATCGTCCAATGAATAGCTGTGGGGACAGAATTGTTCAGGCTCAAATTGCTCCAAGAAGCTCCAAATCACAAAACTAATATCAAAACAACAATCTACACGTCAAAACAAGACTAACGATACCCATAATGCCATAAATATAATAGAGTCAAAATCTGAGTAACAAATAGGCCCGTGGGCCTCGCAATCCAAAACCAGAAACGAAAACACCAAAGTGTTTTTTACCATACCGGGAGCACATGCTCAAAATTTGAGCAAAAACGGACATGAAATGGGACTCCAAAACAGCCTGCTCAAGACATGAAATAAAAGAGGAATTTCAAGAATTAATTCCAGAAATTAAACAAAAGAAACTTACCAACACGAGAAGACGAGCAAAGAAAGTGAAAACTCTGATTCCTTGATCATGCAAAGCTCAATAGGACAGATTCTACAAGTACTTCCAAGCTTTAAGAACCAACAACAATGGTGGATTTAGGAAAACAAGAGAAGAAAAGGTTGGGGAAGAAGACTTACCAATCATCGTGGAAGCGCGGATTTTTGATGAGCAAATGATTCCCAAAGTTCAAGAAATAATTTGGAGCAATTTGGTAGAGAGAATTTGTGTTTTAGAGTTTGAAAAGTATGAGGAACAATGCTGGAAAAATGAAGGCCAAAGAATTTTATAGCTGGTCAGCACTATCGCGCTAAAGGAGCGCGATCGCACTGAAGGAAACATCACAGACCAGCACTATCGCACTACAGAAGTGAGATCATGCTGAAGGGAAAAACTCATACCAGTGCAATCGCGCTGAAGGCCACCAAAAGCAGAAAAAACCAGAAACAACCAAAACTTCTACGGGGAATTCTGGGCACAATTGCTACCCGATACTCAAAACAAATATTGCTATTAAAGTAGAAACAATGTTCTGGACTCAACAGAATCAATGAAACTTTCATAAAAGGTCGTTTTGGCAGAATTTTGACCCAAGTCAACACTAGTTGACGCCAACCGAACACCCAAAATAAGCCTGGATCACCCAGGACCCAAACAAACACACTACCTAACATAAACTCGGCATTCCAGAGCTAACATTGCTGACGGAATTTCCATCCCAGGCCGTCTTCTCTGAATGTTGACCAAAGTCAACCAACCAAGCCCAACTGGCTTGAAAACACAGAATAAGAGAGAATTTCAAGCTTAAAAGCTCCCGGATCCTGACCAAAGATCCCTCTAAACCAAAGTCCACGCTATGGAGCTAACAGAACTGTCAAAATTCAATTCTGAGCACGTTCACCAAGAATGTTGACTGAAGTCAATGATTTCAAAAGCTTAAAGCTCTAAAACAAGGAACGGCCAAAAAGACCAAACAAACAGCTTGGGCACCAAACTATTGGTCCCAACAAGCCATTAATGACTTGGGGCCACTACATGCAAGCTCTAACAGTACAAGAAATGTTAGTTTAGGATAGTCTTGTGAACCTTAATTAATTTAGGTTAGTCTTGTGATTTATGTGAATATTTGTATGTAAGTGTTATTGTTAAGAAAATGAGGAAGTTTGAATCAGGTACTTGAATTTGGAATTAGAATTTAGAACTTGAATTTGAAATTAGGTTCTTGAATTTAGAATTAGGATTTGGAACTTGAATTTGGAATTAGGTTCTTTATTTAGATTATAACTTGAATTTGGGAAATTTGAATTTAAAATAGGCTTTTGAATTAGTTTTGGGTTTAGTTTTTATACTCTTGAATTAGTTTTCAACTTTAGGTTCTTTTTTGTGAACCTTGAATAATGTTTGTTAGTTTAGGACAGTCTTGTGAACCTTAATTAGTTTAGGTTAGTCTTGTGAGTTAAGTGAATATTTATATGTAAGTGTTATTGTTAAGAAAAATGAGGAAATTTGAATTAGGTACTTTAATTTGTAATTAGGATTTGGAACTTGAATTTGGAATTAGGTTCTTGAATTAGAATATTAACATAAATTAGATTATTGAATCTTAATTTTTTTAAGTTAAGGTATTTTAAGTTAAGTTTGTTAGTTTAAATTGTTAGTTTTGGGTTAAGAAGTTTTCAACTTTAGGTTCTTTTTTGAACTTGAATTATATAAGTTCTTGAATTAGCTAGGTACTTGAATTTGGAATTAGGTTCTTGAATTAGATTACTAACTTGAATTTGGGAAATTTGAATTTGAAATAGGTTCTTGAATTAGTTTTGAGTTTTGTTTTAGAATGTTGAATTAGTTTTCAACTTTAACTTCTTGTATTAGGTTCTTGAATCTTAGTTTTTTTAAGTTATGTTTTTTTAAGTTAAGTTTTTAGTTTAAATTGTTAGTTTTGGGTTAAAAAGTTTTCAACTTTAGGTTATTTTTTGAACTTGAATTAAATAAGTTCTTGAATTAGCTAGGTACTTGAATTTGGAATTAGGTTCTTGAATTAGATTATTAACTTGAATTTGCGAACTTTGAATTTGAAATAGGTTCTTGAATTAGTTTTGGGTTTTGTTTTAGAATGTTGAATTAGTTTTCAACTTTAACTTCTTGAATTAGGTTCTTGAATTAGGTTCTTGAATCTTAGTTTTTTTAAGTTAAGGTTTTTTAAGTTAAGTTTGTTAGTTTAAATTGTTAGTTTTGGGTTAAGAAGTTTTCAACTTTAGGTTCTTTTTTAAACTTGAATTATATAGGTTCTTGAATTAGGTACTTGAATTATATAGGTTCTTTTTTAAGTTAAGTGTTAGTTTATTATATTAATATTAGTTTGTGAACCTCGAATAGCTTGCTAGTTTAGGTTAGTCTTTATGAATCTTAGTGTAGGTTAATGCTTGCTATTATTTCCCTATACTCTTTGATATTTTGACACTTTTTTTAAGTTATTGAATACTTTATAGGTCCTTTTGGTGGACCTTTTATGTGTTTAGTGATATTATTACTCCGTATTTAGTTTCTTGTTATGATTGAATCTTATTATGAATGTTGTGGTAGCAATTAGTGCTGATTTGGGTTGTTTTGAATTAGTTTTGTAAATGAAAGGTTGTGCATATTGAAAATGCAGATTTTTGCAGCTGGAAAAAATGCAGAAAAGCGACGGATAGGGTTTCTTTTGTCCGTCACTTTTCTAGAATTTTTTTAAAAAAATCTCAGGAAAAGCGACAATGTTCGTCACTATTCTGGAATTTTAAAAAAAATATCCAGAAAAAGTGTGATGACCCTTCCGGTCATATTCGCATTTACGCATTTATTGTATTGTTAGAGCTTTCCTGTAGCGACCCCAAGTCATTTATGGCTTGCTGGGACAGGTAGTTCGGTATCCTGGTTGTTCATTTGGTTGTTTTGGTCGTTTACCTGTTTTAGAGCTTTAAATTGGAATATCATTGACTTTAGTCAACATTCTTAGCTTACATGCTCGGAATTGAATTCTGACAGTTCAATTAGATCCGTAGAATTGAGTTTGGTCTAGTTGGACATTCAATTGAGGCCTGAGAACTTTCGGTGCAGGTTTTTCGTTGTTTTCTCTGTTTTCAGGCCATTTGGAGTTGAAAGTGTAACTTTGGGTGGCTTTCATTGATGGGAGTGTCGGATTCAAAATCTGACGATTCCATCAGCTCCGAAATGATGAGTTTAGGTTGGGAAGGTGGTTGGTTTGGGTCCCGGTTGAGCCGGGCTCATTTCGAGCCTTTGGGTTCTTGTTCATTAGTGTCGACTTGGGTCAACATTTCTCCAAAACGACCTCGTATGGAAGTTTCGTCAATTTTGTTGAGTCTGGAACGTCGTTTCCACTCTATTAGCATTATTGGTTTTTGAATACCGATTTCCAATTATGCCGAGAATGCCCCGTGGAGTTTTTCAAAAATTTGCAGATTTTTAGTGCAGGCCAGGCATTCAGCGCAATCGCGCCAAGGCCAGCGCGATCGCACCCAGCCGGCCAGCGCGATTGCGCCTTGGCGTCTAGCTCCCCTGTGGGCAATAGCGCTGGTTTAGCACCAATGGCGCTGACCAAAGACCAGCAGCTATTTTAGTCTTCTAATTTATTTTTTCAGCCCTTTTCTCTCAACTTTCTCACTCTAAAACACAATTTTCTCTCAACCAAATTGCTCCATATCAGTCTTAGCTTTGGGGAAATCAATTGTTCTTCGATAATTAGTGATCCTTTGATTCTTGGTAAGTTATCTTCCCCAACTTGCTTTCCTTTGTTTTCCTCTAAAATCCACCATTTTTGCTCATACCCAAAGCTTGGAATTTGTTGTAGTTGTTGCCTCCTAACTCTTGCATGATCGTGGGTGTGAAGGATTCTCCGTCTTGGCTTAAATTCCATCATTTTGGTAAGTGATCCTGTCACGATCCAATTTCTCGGTCATGATGGCACCTACAACCCCTGGTAGGTGAACCAATCCCCGTAGCCCAGAACAGTTAGTAATGGGCTACTATCTAGCAAATAAGGGAACAAGACAAATAAAATAGATAACAGGGATATAAATATATACATATGCGAAAACTAAAGCAAACCCCAAGACCTGGTATCATAGTATAGAGCCCAAACTATATACATGGAGCGCAAATAATCCAAAACAATATATACAGATGTCTCTGAATGGTAGTAGAGTACACGAAGCAAAAGATAAACTAAAGCTAAGCTCCGATCGCCAAGAGCTCACCCTCAGTCTGAAGTAGTCCCCAACAGATCTCCAAGCACAAATCGCACTGATCTAACGGCGATGGCCCACACTAGGATCTGCACCCAAAGATGCAGGGGGTAGGGGTGAGCACCAAATGCGAAGCATAAGGTACCCAGTAGGTATCATAGGCCGACTAGGCACATATAAGATAAAAGCGTAGTAATAGATGGAATAGAAGCAAGTAGTCACAGAAATCAACGAAAGGTACACAGGAACTAGCCCAGAGGGAAATCAACAGAACCACATATGAGGCTAGTAAGCAGAATATACACACCATAGGCACAGGTGAAAGTAAGAAATAACGCACCTGGGGTCCTTGCAACAACAGTGTATACAAAATAAGTTTACGAAATGGACGGTATACTGGTAACCTCAAGTGTAAGGAAGAAGAGAGAAGATTAATAATAGGATGCTCAGTGAATGAATCAAGCCCAACTAATCATATTCAATCTCACACCCAGCAACTAACAG
>QJPP01000786.1:0-72009 GCA_003996215.1 Jaltomata sinuosa
TTTGGGCTCCATCGCTAGTCGCGACAACTTCTTCGCTCTTTCTTTGTAGATTCTCTTGCGGTGTTTTCGTTTCTTAGTTCTATTTTCACAGCCTTCCTCTACATGTTTCTCCTCAGGATACACATCAGCAGGGACTTCCTCAATAGCATTGATGACCGCGACCACCCTCATGTCACTTGGTTGCTTCATTACTCTGGACACATCGAACTTGACCATTTTATTGTTCAGCCTGAAGGTCAGTTCATTTTTCTCCATGTCAACCAAGGCTCTTGCTGTGGCTAGCAATGGTCGTCCCAAGATTATGGGAACTTCGAAATCCACTTCGCAATCCAAGATCACAAAGTCAGCTGGGAAAATAAGCTTACCGATCTTTACTAGCACATCAGACAATATTCCCACAAGTCTCTTCACTGAGCGGTCAGCCATCATCACTCTTATGGACGTTGGTTTAGGAGCTCCCAAACCCAGTTGTTTATAGACGGCTAGCGGCATCAAGTTGATGCTAGCACCCAGATCACACAAGGCTTTCCCGAAGTTGAGCTTTCCAACAGTGCAGGGAACAGTGAAAGCGCCTGGATCTTCCTTCTTTTCGACTAAGGACCTTGAAGAAATAGCGCTGCAGTGGTGGAGGTTATCTTCCGGTTCAAAACTTACCGACCTCTTCCTTGTAATCAAGTCCTTCATGAACTTGGCATAACCGGGCATTTGTTCCAGCGCTTCCACCAATGGTATGTTTATTGAAATCTGCTTCAGCATGGTCATGAAGTTCAGGAACTTACCATCGTCAGCTTTCTTCTTCAACCGCTGTGGGAACGGAGGTGGTGGTCGAGGCATCATAGTTGGGAGCTTTTCAGCTTCCTTGCGTTTCTCCACGGGCTTTGGAGTTTCCTCCTCTACCGCCTCTTCATCATCCGCAGCATCACCTTGAGTCTGAATTACCGGATGTGATTTCGGTAATATTTTTCCGCTTCTTGTGGTGATCGCCATACAGCTAGCGTCATTCCTCGGATGAGTCGTGTCACTCGGCAAGGTACCTGTCTTCCTTTGGTTTAAAGATGCCGAGATCTGACCCACTTGCTGCTCCAATTGCTTGATCGCGGTTGAGTGTGACTCCACTACCTGACTCAATGTTGATAACTCAGTCCTCATTGCCTTTACCCCAGAGTCAGTCGATTCTACCTTCTGTAGCATCTTCGCCATCATGTTCTCAAGTTTGGATGTCTCAGCCTCGCTGCCAGTTTTATCCCGATTACCAGGTGGTATATACAACCCACCTCTATCGGTGTTGTTCCTCCAATTTCCTTGGTCGCGCTCTTTGTAGCCACTTTTCTCATAGTGGTTGTCTCGCTGATAATTCCGACCTTGGTTTCCCTGGCCATTGGCCTGGACACCCCCCAAGTAATTTGCCTCCTCAGTCTCCATACCTTGGGAACCCACAGCTTGCACCTTCTCCATACCTCCTGAGCACAAGTGCTTTGTCAGGAGATCCAACTGTGTTTTCAGATGCGCCATGTCTTGGTCGCGCTCCTCCTCTTTCCTACGCTGTTCTGCTGACATACCAACGGTATAGGTGCTAGTTGCAACCTCTGAATCTCGTGTGTGCCAGGCCCTGTTGGTTTTGGTGAGCCTATCCAAAATAGCTGTGGCGTCGGCAAAAGTGCGACCCATAAACGCTCCACCTGCTGCGTTGTCTAACGTCGGCTTGGTAGCCGAATTCAGTGCCCTGTAGAAAGTCTGCATCAAAAACTCATCGTTCAGCTGATGGTTAGGGCATTGTGTCAGCTTCTTCTTGAACCTCAGCCAAGTCTCATGTAATGCTTCGTGCGGTTGTTGCCTGAAATTTCTGATCTCGTCCCTCAACTGTATCATCCTTGAGGGAGGAAAGAACATTTCTAGGAAAGCTCCTTTTAACTTTCCCCAAGTTGCGATAGAGTCGGGGGTCAGCTCGGTCAACCACAACGCTGCCTCATCAGACAGAGACAACGGAAACAACCTGAGCCTGATCGCTGTCTGACTCACTCCCGGCAGTTCGAATGACTTGCAGATGCCCACGAAGTTCATCAAGTGACGGTTCGGATCATCACCAGCTACACCCCGGAATACTCCTCTCAAGTTCAACAGCTGAATCATCGTGCTGGTAATGTTGAACTTGGCCCCGGGAGCTAGCGGAGGAAGAACAATGGCGCCCGTAGCGCCAGCTCCATCTAGATCGAGATCCTCATCATTCCGTGCGACATCATCCAGCAGACCACCAGCAATAAGATTTTGTTGGGCCTGCAGTTCTGCAGCGATCCTTGCTGCCTCGTTTTGTGCGGCCATATTCTGCCTTAGTGTTCTCGCAAGCTCGGGGTCGTAAGGTACTGTTGATTCACCCGAGCTTCGGGTACTTGGCATGCACAAATCTGTACCCTATCAAAAACAAAAACAACAAATAAACGTAAAGCAGGAAATTATGACTAAGAGTCAAATAAACACACTAGACTTAATCAAAAACCGTATTCCCCGGCAATGGCGCCACTTTTGCCGCTGGCGCGCTACTGCCTTGGTGCGACGGTCAGGCTGACGGACCGTCAAGCAAGTGACGGACCGTCGCCTGGACCGTCACTGCTAACCAGTGATGCCGCCTGAAGTTGCTGCCTTGGTGTGACGGTCACTGTGACGGACCGTCACTGCCTTGACGGACCGTCGCCTGGACCGTCAACCTTAGGCAGTGGCACTGCCTCTATGCGACGGTCTTGGTGACGGACCGTCACATGTGTGACGGACCGTCACTCAGGCCGTCACTCTTAGGCAGAATCCTCTTTTTCTCGTATTTCCTTCCGTTTCCATGTTTGTCTCCATTTCCTACAAATCCAACATAAAAACATCAAAAACAACAACGGTTGCTTGAAAACGTACGATTGTTCTTGGTTAAAAGGAGTCGAAAGTGACATAAATTAGCGGCACATCAGTAATGCAGAAAACAAAGTAAAACGATAAACATCCTCCTCCTAATGTATGAAAATGTTTACAAACCTTTAATTCAGGAACATCCCTTACAGTTTAAATACAAGAAACCAGTTTTGAAACCCAAAACGTCCCTCCCTAGGATCTAGTCTAAGCAGGTACAAAAGCTCAAAAGGAAAAGTACAGAAAAATGTAAAAGAGACACAACTTCCATCAAGGAATCGAAGGACAGAACATGTTGGAGATCACCATCGTCCGGTACCTAAGAAACACCACTGACCCATGCAACCAGAATATACCCAACGGGTATAGCAAGAGTAGTATCAATACAAAACACACGTACTGGTAGGCATCATCGGTTGATCCGAATCCATTCCATACCATCATCATGTAAGAAATCAAGAGAAAATATGCACTCATATATAATACTCTAGTCCTTCAACACCCACCTTACAAGAACCCAACAACAACTCGACCACGAGCTTATACCTCATGATATTTACAGCTATGGACTTACTCATTCCGTCCCCATCCTTCTCGTCCCATTCCGTTACCAACTCCACCACTCGAGGACTTTACACCCTGACACCTAAGACTTCCCAAGTCATACTTAATACGTAGACCCACTACTATGTCTAGACCCGGACTACCATTCCGTGACTAGGCAACCTCTATGACTCAACAACAAGAAGTAAACCCAGTTAATTACCAACTAGACCACATAAATATTTAAATACTACTTACAATGCCCGAACAGCCTTAGAGATCTCTGGGACAATACCCAACAGACAATAACAACCAACAATACAACTAGACTCTAGTCCCTCCCCTAGCTTACCAATCATATGTAACAAGTCTGACAATCATTTCACCATACATCATGACAATAACAAATATCTCCTTCTAATAACCTAGACCAACTACGGATCCCTAAGACAACACCTAAGGGTTTAATATGCAATTTTGGTCTACACTATGACCAACCCCACAGTTACGTACAACCACCCGGCCTCTCAAGGACCATTATGCAACAACCACATATCAAGAATACAACCCGGTCTACTCATGAAACCATCATCAAAATACAATCAATGCAAGTAAAATCAAACTCGTACCAGGCATGGTACCTGAGCCAACCATTATAAATACCCGTACCAGGCGTGGTACCTGAGCCAATCGATAAATATCCCATACCAAGCATGGTACCCGAGCAACCCAAATGTCCCACACAATCCAACAAGTTAATAAAAATAATGAACACATCACACTTATAAACCAACAAGCAACCAAGCCCAGTTCATTTCATATAATTGACACGGGATAGCTAGACATTCATAATTTCATTCCCTAAGCATGCAAACTCATACCATACTAAACGATAGTACATGAACACATATTGCATATTGGGGAAAAACATTAACCATCACCTACCCAACACCCGCATCCACGACCCCAACATTGACTCTTGTCTGGAGACTAAATCCTGGCTCACCCCCAAGACCCACACCTAGCAGACACATTAAATCTGTATCCTTCTCTTAAGACAGATACATCATAGGGAAAACATCCCCTAACCTTCGTACATCAACCCTTCTTTTTTACATTAAATCATTCCCAGAACTCCCTTTAACTAGTCATTTAGTTACCCATGACACTTTCTGGTTCCCCAAACCTTCCCAACCGTCTAGCTCCTAGATTCTAGCATCCCACCCCTCATAATGAGCACAACAATCCCAAAATGAAAACACCTCATCCCAACCCTACAATTTCTCCTTCCAAAACCAGTCAAACACAATAATCCTCTAGACTCCATGCCTGAAGGCCTAAACATGAATTCTCCTTTCCATCTATGCACTAATATGGAATGGAAACACGTCTAAGACTACTCAAATAAAAGGTAACCTGGCCTACCTGGATGCCAAGAAGCTTCCCACGCATATTTTGGCTTCTTGAAGATGATTCCTAATAGATGACAAGCCCAAAATCCATAGTTTCACACCTTTCTAGCCAGAATCCCTCCTCCCTATTGCTCCTAAGCTTTGGAGCAGCCTAGGAGGATTTTTAGAGTAACCCTCGTGTGTTTTCCAACTGAGGAGGAGAAGACTTTTATGAAAATCACATAATCTAGCTTCTGTTTTCTGCCATACTGCTATAGCAGCTGGCTGACCGCTCACAAGGACTGCTCTCTTTAACCACCAAGACATCGACCCTCTCAAAAGAAGTATTCGTCTATTCATGGCCAGTTGGGAGCTCATTGAAATCAGCAATCTCCTCAGAGGGGTTTCCTTCTTTGCCTCTTTTGTGATATCTCACAAAAAGGGAAGGTTTTCCAGTGACGACTTTCTTTCTCTTCTTCTATGGGGCACCTTTTTCAGACACATACATCTTTTTGGCTTTAATCTTTCGAAGAAGGTTGAACTCATACCTAGTTAAGGACAAGTGAAACATGTCCTATCGGGTTTTAGCTAAACCTTTTTTTATCCCTAAGTCAGAAGATAAATCAAATGGCAGAGGCAGTGTATAGGAAATAGAATGATTGATTGTGTACAAATTACCATGATCTTTAAAGAACCAGCCCATTCTCTTAGAGAGGTGACCCCAACCACTTTCTTAGAATCTCACATAGCATAATATCCTTTGAACCCAAGGCCGAATTTTTATAGGAGAAGGAGTCCAAGATGAAGTTGAACAAGAGTTCTTCAGATAAGATAAAGTCGACTCAAATGTTTCTAAAATAACAAAAGTAAGAAACTTACAACACCAATTCCATTCTTCTGGAAAGACCAAACCATGAAGAAGATACTCGATATGAACAAACATAAATTTTTCTATCCATTGCCGACTCGTTTTGTCTAGATCTGAGAGGATTACCTTCACGCTTCGACACTTGATCATGAATATTTTCCCTCGGATGATTCGAGGAGAATACATGAGGATAAAGTGGTCGGGAGTGAAGTCAAGCCCCAGGACATAAGTAATGACCAGAAGGCACAAGACTACCCTCCAAATGGTAAGAGTCATCTGTCCAAGGGAAATTCCGTATCTCTCGCGATTTTGAGTAATGAACTTAAAATGAGGACCTAGTCGATCCCCATGGAAAATGGGTAGGTGAACACCCCCAAATATCCCGATTTAAGGGTAAAGACGTTCTTTGAAAGAAAGGGGAAAGAACGTCGATCTCGACATACCAACTACAGTCGTTCTTCACCCTCGGAATGCTACTAGCATCGACCGCATAAATGTAATAAGCAACAGAATGGATTCGAGTATTTGCCGAACAATCTCTGCAAGGAATGATGTTGCAATCCTTTTAGAAATTGAACTACCGAGGAATAATCAAGTCGACTAGGGACTTGATTTCCTCCGAGCATACTATTGGGGGAATAAAAAACCCTTCCTTTATAGAAGCAAAAAAGGAGGTGTAGCCATCTCCGGCATAGCTAGCAACCTCTAGTGTTATGCCCTCTATGTTTTCAACAGTGATATTACCGGTGGGAGGTATATTCGAAGACATGATTGAAGAAAGACACTTTTTTGAAAGAAAAAGAAAATGTTCTAGAGAAACGACAACCGACGAACAAGAGATGCACAAGAGGAAGAAGACAGAGGGGATCTTTCCAAGGGAATGAAGAAAATGATAAAATCCAAAACAACTCTTTTTTAGGAAAGATAATGATGCTTGGTTTTTTTCAAAAGTTTCTCTGGAGATATATGGTGGGAACACGTGTCGGCAGGCATTTAAAAAAGCGATTGAGGCGCATAACGAAATAGGCGTCACATCAAGCTTACCGCCTAGGGAATTTGAAAAGGTTGTATTTTCCCATTTCTCAGAGCCGCATGACTTAACCTCCCATAAGTAGAGAGACTATTTTGTATGGGGTAAAATTGACCTAGAGACACGTGGCATTAATAGGGTAACCCACATATGTGTCCATCGCCTCAAAAGACGCAGAGCCTCAAGAGGCACTTCCGAGATAATGACGACAGGGAACGCCTTCTCCTGTGGAATAGGACTTAGTGGTCTACCACACGCAATGATGTGGCGCAAGGAACAGATAAGAAACATATTTGTTAGACTGCTCAGGTGCGCGAACAAGCTCATACAAAGTTGAGCAATACAGGAATATTAGCTGGCGCAACCCTCAATGACAGAATTCATGGAGCAAGGACATAGATTTAGATACTATAGGGCTCTAGTGACGCACTCTAACTGGCCAAGGCTTAATGTTGTAACCTATAATTGCACCTCTTCACTTGTAAAGCATCGACTGCCTGATTCTCTCACTCAATAAAATATTTTCTTGGTCTCCAATCTTTTTTCTTGCTTACATTGTGTTTTGATTTAGTGACAGCTCGGTCAATTGGAAGTCGCACTCGGGAACGCACATATCCATCCGGGCACCCTTAGATTTGCTTATTTACTTTTTTTATCTGTCATATACGATATATTGTGTGTTTACATTATCATTTAGTAATCAAACTGCTAGTAAACCGAATCCAAAACAAGATTAAATCTTAACACGTGCTTTTGACTCACCTACAAATTTAACTATACCAAATCCAGGGTAAATATAATTATTTACTCAAATCTCAACAAATTAACTAGTCATCATCTCTGAATGGTGTCTTAATTACATAATTCGACATACACGCATAATATCGAGAAAGTTTCGTATTTTAGAAAAAAAGAGAAAAATCAACTGATCATAGGGGTTGCCGACGGTTCGAAGATGGAATTATATCATAGATTATAGAACCTTAAAGGTTTGCTTTTGAATTTGTGGCGTGCATGTGTTGGTTGTGAGGCTGTCCTAGTATAGAGCGACATGTTTAAATCAACGACAAAATCTTGAAACTAAAATAAAACGGTAACACCGGCAAAACTTGATTATAATCTGAATATGAGTTCAATTTTTTTTTCCTCTCATTTTCACTCTTTAATACCTCAAATATATTGTTATCTTCGTTTTAATTTGGTTAATCTATTTTAATTTATTATTATTTAAAAAATAAAAAAGATTATTAAATATTATGGTCTTAAATTAAAGATATGTCAAATGGATTAAAATGTTCTTTTATCTTGTGATTTTAAACATGTCATATAGAAAGTTAAAATTAAAATTTTACTGAAAAAAATAGGTCAAATAAATTAAAACGAAAGAAATATAATAATAAGAAACTGAAAAAATAAAAATAAAATGACAGTAGCATCCTCCATCCCTTTTACCTCACCCAGTTACAGACACATTTTCCAACTTTTTGGCGTTATGTGGCTTGAAATCACATGTGAAAGACAGTAATTCTCGAACAAACTTAAAGAAATTAAACCATCAACTGCACCTTTACTACTGTCCAAATGCCGCAAAAAGATAAAAATAGTTCTTCCGGACATGAAAGATTCTCATCAGCATAAGAAAAAGATCATTACCAACAAAAAGTTTCCCTCTTTTCTTTCAAATGGTGTCAAATCCCATCCAAACCCCGTAAGTTCCCAAATTATGCACACTTGAATTATATAAATGACCATTTATAGTGATTTTCATTTTAAAAAAAATGAATTTTTTCGTATCAAGTCTTGTGCATTTATATATTGTAAAATCAGATTAATCTTTAAAAGGACGTTTTGTAGAGTGAATAAGAATAATGTTGAATATAGATATATTAATAATATTAAAATTAATAATAGTTGAATTAGTAATACTAGGATTATTTCTTATTTTTGGTGTATTTTTGGTAATGATATCTTTAACCAAGCTTATCCATGTATTAATTATTCTTAGATTATTAATATTATAATTTGCTATGTTTTAATTATACACCCTATAATATTGAATATTTGTTATACGTATGGTTGAAAATGGCACCAAACAAAAAATTAAATAATATCACAGTTAATATATGTATTAGTTTCTCTAATACATCTATTCAACCAAACGGCCCCTAAAAGAATATAGACTTTATATAATTAGTGAAAATCCTTGGAGCATTTCACTTCATTCCTAACTTGATCATGATGGGCTCCTCCTTTATTACTACCAAGTTTCTCTTGCTCTTAATATGCTCAACATCTTTCATATCAAGTTCTTCTCTTAATTCTTCATCAACTTTGAACACTACTCATATTTCTTCTTTAAGATCCTTGTGCAATTCCACTCCATATCCAGAATCTTGTTTCAACACACACAAGTTATCAATATCCATTAACATCAGCCCAAACATCTTAAACATTCTCCTCCAATCTCTTCAAACAGCCTTATCCGAAACAGGACACCTCACAACTCTGTTCTTCTCTGCTGGTGGCTCAAATCTTGTCGAAAAACAAAAGGGTGTTGTTCAAGATTGCAAAGACCTCCATCAAATCACAATATCTTCGTTAAAAAAATCCTTCTCCCGGATCAATACTGCCTCAACTAACTCCAAGAGTTTAGCTGATGCAAAAGCATTTCTCAGTGCTGCACTGACTAACAAAGCCACTTGCCTAGAAGGCCTTGATTCGAGTACTGGGCCGTTGAAATCTATATTGATTAACACTCTGAGAAGTACTTACGAGCATGTTAGTAATGCTCTGTCTATGCTCTCGAAGTACTCTGTTAAAAAACAGAGTACTCTGTTTAAAAAACAAGGGAAAAAACAGAGTACTCTGTCTAAAAAAGAGGGGAATGGAAATAGGCGGCGCCGGCTGTTGTCAGCCAGCGTGCCGAGGTGGCTGTCTTGGAAGGACAGGCGCATATTGCAGAGCGATGACGATTATGATCAGAATGATGATTTGACATTTACAGTAGCAGCTGATGGAAGTGGAAATTTCAGTACCATAAGTGAAGCTATTGATTTCACACCGAATAACAGTTATGATAGGATCTTTATCTATATAAAAGAAGGGGTTTATCAGGAAAATGTTGAGATTCCAAGTTGGAAAACGAACATTGTTCTTCTTGGAGATGGAAGTGATGTTACTGTGATTACTGGTAACAGAAGTGTTGTTGATGGTTGGACTACTTTCAGATCTGCCACCGTCGGTAAATTCATCACTTAGCCCTTTTCTCTCTCACCCTCTTTTTTATGAATATTTGGTTTTTCACCCGTGTTCGGTGTCTGTATTTTTGCCTGAAAGTCCCATGTTAGGTAAAACGCTCCTTAACCCCCTAACAAAGGTGACTTAGTATTTAATAGGGCTCAAACCTAAAATTATGACCGATGAAGTAATACTAACCATTCCATATTAATAAACGAATACTAACCATTTCACCACAACCTCTATGCGGTTATATCATATATGTAACCTTATTCTATCCGACAGTGTTACCATCTGGGAAGTCCATAAGTTTTTCTTTTGTCACACTTTTTAGAATTATATTTTTAGGATTTTCTTACACAACTTGCAGCCATGGAGAAGAGATCCAAAGTCCGGGTCCTTATGGCCATTCGATCTGATCTTTCTTGTGACCAATACCCAATAGTTCGAAATGAACTTATTATCTCTTCATCTCTTGCCTTTGAATTAGATATTTTCATTGAAGTGCGCAAATTTTTTATAGAAGATTGTTTTTCATATTTAAAGTAACCAATTAATGTTTATATATAGAATTACAACCAATTGTCTTTTAATAATCTGATGGTGGAACTCCAATATATATCGTCTGTGCATAAATTTTCTTTTTAAACTAGTTTCAATTATTAATTGTTATGACTCACGGTACTATTACTATTACGTATTACCTAGTTTTCTAAATATATATGTAATTTCTTTGAAAATTTGAAGAATTTGTGTCCTAATTCACTTTAAAAATTAAGTAACGTTGTGAGTCATATTTAAAATAATTTCATCCAACATGGAATAAAGAAAGTATATATCCATTGACATTAATGATCTTTGATTGATATCAGCTGTATCCGGTGAAGGCTTCTTGGCTCGTGACATTACTTTTGAGAACACAGCTGGACCCGAGAAGCACCAAGCAGTTGCTCTTCGTATCAACGCAGACTTAGCAGCCGTCTACAGGTGCACCATAACCGGTTACCAAGACACTCTATACGCCCACTCATTCCGACAATTTTACCGTGAATGCGACATTTACGGGACAGTAGATTATATTTTCGGAAACGCAGCTGTTGTTTTCCAAGGATGTAACATTGTGTCAAGGTTGCCAATACCTGGCCAATTCACCGTAATTACAGCACAATCACGCGATTCCCCTGAAGAGTACACTGGCATCTCAATACAAAATTGTTCAATTTTAGCCACAGAGGATTTGTACTCTAATTCTAGTACCATTAATAGTTACCTAGGTAGACCATGGAGAGATTATTCTCGTACTGTATACCTCGAATCGTACATAGACGGGTTTATTAATCCGGAGGGGTGGAAAGAATGGTCGGGAAATCAAAGTTTGGATACATTATACTACGGAGAGTATGAAAACAGTGGGCCCAGATCGGTGACCGATAATCGAGTTACATGGCTAGGTTATCACATAATGGACTATTATGATGCTGCAAATTTTACGGTCTCGGAGTTTATTACTGGAGAAGAATGGTTAGATTCTACTTCTTTTCCTTATGATAATGGGGTGTAAGTAACTAAGATAGTGTATTATATAGATCTCAATTTCAAATTACTGTTAGAGCTGCAAAAGCAGCATTGTAACATGCTAAGGGGTTATCAATAAATGAAAATTACATGTGACTACTGGTGACTTACCATAAGCGGATTCAAAATTTAAATTTAGCTATCCAAGTCGCCTTTGAAATTATATACTCAAAACTTAATATTTATTAATAGTTTAGTGTTTTTATATGTATGTATTTATAATCCATGTCGAAAACGTTGGACAGGACTCAGGAGCATATCCACAATGTAATATATGGATTTAAATGAATTCAGTAGTTTTTGTCCAAATGTATACATGTATTAAGAAATTTATTAAATTTTTAATTATGAACAATTATTATTATATATTCCCTCTGTCCCAATTATATAGTGGGTATGGAGTTTAAGTGAAAAAGTAAGACTTTTAACATTTGTTTTCTAAATAAGGCATAAAAATTCTTGTGCTTATAAATCATTTCATTAAATGTAAAATGAAAAGTTTGAAGTTCAAATGTTACTAAATATGAAAAAATGTCATTTTTTTGGGGGCGGGGGGTGGTGGCTTAGAAAGAAAAATTATCATATAAATTAATACAGAAGAAATATAATTTTAAGACATTTATTGAAACTCATAAATTTGTAGTTATACATGAAATTCACTGTTTTCCTTTTCTTGTACCTGAATTTGTTACACTTGAGAGTCGAGGCTCTTTCGAAAACCGCCTCTCTATATCCACAAGGTAGTGATAAGATCTGCGTACACTCTACTCTCTTCAAACTCCACTTGTGAGATTTCACTGGGTATATGATTGTTGTTATATTGAAACTCATAAATTCCAAATTCTGAAAGTGACTTTCACGTTGGATATTCACTAATAAGAGTGGGCCTGCTGTGTAGGTACCATCCATCACAGTCCTTTTTCTTAGGTTGAAAGCTTTCATGTGACATTATTAGGAGAAGAATAGGCCATGCAAAAAGATTTCATGAAGGCCGCAAATAGTAGAAGATATTTGCGTCGGTGTGACAAAGGCCCACTCACTTATGTGATCACCAACAGTTTGACTCACCTATATAGTTAAGTTCAAAAAGTCTAAGGTTTTGAAGGATATGTTTTGTCTTGTTTCCTTTCCTTTGACTTAGTCGTATATCAAGGAAAACAATTACAGATTTTTCACACTATAGATCAATAGATACTTCTTTTCTTTTCCTTCTTCTTCTTTTGTTTTTTTTTTCTTATTTTCAAGATGTTGTTGAACACATATTTTGTTGGACGAAAAGGGTAAGAAATAACTTTTAATTATGTGAAATTGAATAAAAATATCATCAGTTAATAGTTTGGTCAGAAATTGTTTTTGCCATCAATAATTTGGTCTAAAATTGTCTCTGTTGTTACTTAATAGGTCAAAATGCACTTTTTCAAATAAATATACTATTTCTTTTTTTTTAAAAAACATATTTTTTTCCTACTAATAATTTTATTATCAGCAAATGTTTATCTTACTTCAATTTAGGAAAGATTAAGAAATCAAAATGTTTTCTATTTTATTAGGAATTCTTTTCTTATTGTTATCTAAATGAAAATTAATGATAAGATTACTATGATCTTATATATAAAATATGTATTATTAGTTAAAAGGTATATGAAGTTATTACATTTTAATTTATAAAATGAGATTAAGAAGAAAAAGGATTATTTTTTTAGTTAAAAGTGTTTTTAAAAGAAAAGAAACGAGAACAAGGTTCTTTAAAAATAATATTTTTATTAGGAATAAAATGTGTTTGAAAAAAATATATATCTTTATTAGGAAAAAGATATTTTTTGACCCATTAAGTAATAATGGGGACATTTATGGATTAAACTATTAATGATAGGGGTATTTTTGAATTAAACTATTAATTATTGTAGAACTTACATAAAACACAGTAGTTTGGTCCCTAATTACGTTTTATCCCACTACTTTAAAATATTACATTTTTTCCGGTAGTTTAAAAAATGAAATGAGTGTATCCTTTTGTATTTTCGTGTATCCTGGACACATATAACCTCTTAATTATGACGCTTTAAAAGGAAATAAAATATTTACAATTAATGAGGAGTAAATCATTAATTGTAAATCTATTACTATTAACAGATTTACAATTAATGAGGAGTAAATCAAGCTTCAGTCAGTTACAAACGATTATGCAGTATCCTAGTTCCCTCAAACGACTGGAGAATAGATAATGGTTTAAAACGCACTTTCTGGAAGAATTCTCATCTTGCATCATCCATCTCTAATAAAGCAAAACAGCTGAAGGTTTCCTCGATTGTTTTTCGAGATAAAGCATGACGTTAGCCACGATTTTGCTTAGGCACTCTGGAACGTGGATTGCATCTAACGTGTACGATAAATACAAAAGTGATGGTATTATTTTGAATGATTATGATTCGTATGAAGTTCTTATTTCAACGATTTCGAATCATTTGGAGATAGATATATTGAAGTTCGATATACAAGTCAGATACATTGTTGAGGGTAATGAATCGGCAATTGAGATCAGAAATAATATGGGAATGAGACTTTATATGGAGTTGAAGAAGAAGAATTTCGATTTTGGGGTGTATCCTTTGATAGTAACTACTGAAGAAAAATCATCCGCTGGCAGCATGTTTGGGGAAATTGCCTACGAACCAAATACGAGCACAATTGCATGTATAGAAGGGTCTGAAAGTGGTGTTCTTGCGATAACGGATCCTGGTAACGTTGATTCATTAAGTGTGATGGATATGGATGTTGATCATGTGATTACAGACTGTAATCACAACGTTGTAAGAGTTGACCAACTATATAAGGATAAAGACACACTTGTGTCGGTGATGGCAAATCATGCAATTGTTAATCGATATCAGTTTAGAACCGAAAGATCAGAAAAAAAAAGGTTAGTTCTCTTGAACAGTATTGTATCCATCTTTAATGCTTAGATATTGTCGATCCACACTGTTAAAAATGAACATTATTCTGAATCTGTAATTATGTACTGTTTAATGTGTATCCAAGTATATAGATATTTGTATGTATCCAAGCATATCAACATGTATCCTGGTATTTTTCTAACAAATTCAAATTTTTCGTGTATCCTATTGTCTTTTTTTGGACTTGTATCCAGGTAACTATCTACTTTTATCTGTATCCAATTATATTTGATGTATTTCATGTAGCCAAGCATTTGGTAGATACACAACAGATATAACAGTCCGAGGCTGCAATTTACACACATGATTGCGATAGACATCTGCATTTTTCTGTCATTCATTTGGTTAGAATAGAATGTGTTTTCTTAAAAAAGTGTATATTACTTATAAAAGATATACACTAATTAATTTTGCGCATTTCAGTTATTTAAAACGAATATATACATTTTGTTAAGTAATAGATTTATTTAGTTAACTAGTATTTCTCTGTGTGCAGCTATTACCTGATATGTAACTCTGAAGAATGTCAATGGTCGTTCAGATCTTCGAGTCTTAACAATTCGTCATTTTTTTTGGTGAGGAGTTTCGATGATGTGCACACTTGTCAATTGAAGGATAAGGTGTTCAATCAACGTCAGGCAACTACTGGATTCATTGGTGGATTAGTTGCGCCAAAGTGTGTCAATCATAAAAGGAAAATATCACCAAAGGACATTCAAGAAGACCTTAAACGTGTCCTAGGAGTTGACATTAATTATATGAAGGCATGGCGTGGCAAGGAGCGGGCTATGAAGATGGTGCGGGGGGATCCGACGGATAGTTACCAGCAGTTGCCTGGGTATTTGTACATGCTGGACCAAGTGTATCCAAATTCGTACCTACGTATGCATAAGTCCCCGAGGGATGAGTTCATGTATATATTCATTTCACTGAATCCAATGAGGAGAGGGTTTGAATATTGTAGACCTGTAGTCGTTGTGGACGGGGCTCACATGCGAGGGACATACCAGGGGACATTTGTATCTGCAAGTACTCTGGATGGTGCAGGTAAAGGATGTGTAATGAAAATTTTTTTGATAAAAATGTTGATATGTGTTTAATTTTATTTTTGGTGTGATACACATTCCTATCAAAAGAAGTAAATTTGTGTGCAGTTAATTACTTTGTATTTTGAAGTTAACATTAATTTATTTTCAGGCTGCATATTACCACTTGCGTATGGCGTAGTCGACACTGAAAATGATGCCTCCTGGACGTGGTTTTTTGAATAATTTAAAGGTGCCTTTGGTGAGCGTCCAAACATGTGTGTGGTGTCAGACCGTAATGAAAGCATAATTAAGAGTGTTAGCAGAGTGTTTCCAACTATACCACATTATGCATGCATATGGCATCTTTGGAAGAACGTCTGCACGAATTTTTGAAAAAGCAGAGATAGACTAAGTGATGTGTATTACGCGATGGCAAAAGCATACAAGGTAGACGATTTTGATTATCTTATTGGAAAGGTTGACAAGATGGACCATAGAGTGAAAGATTATTTGTTTGAAGCCGGATACGAGAAATGGGCAAGAGTGCATGCGCCAATAAATAGAGGGCGGATTATGACTTCCAATATAGCAGAATGTATCAATGGGTGTTTATTTGATGCACGGGAACTGCCTATTTTTGAGTTTCTGGAAAAAACGCGAATATTATTTGGTGAATGGAATTGCAGTAATGGTGCAAAAGCTAAGTATACGGGAACTCCGTTATGTGGTAAATTCCAACAAATGCTAGTACTAAACGAGAGTGAATCGCCACGAATGACGGTATGCGTTTCTACTCCTTAAGTTCAAATTATTTTTAGTTTCAATAATGAATCTGACACAATTTAGTTCGATTAGAGATAATTTGATAGTTTGACCTATGTTTTTTTCAGGTTAAACCGTCATCTGATTTCTTATACACAGTAAGTGTAAATAGAAGAAAGTACATTGTTTGTCTAGAAAGAAAAACGTGCTGTTGTGGAAGGTTTCAGTTGGATGAGCTACCATGTCCACATGCAATTGCTGTTCTGAAAAGCAAAAATATTGATGATTTTGGACCTTACTGCTCAGATTACTACAAGCCGGGAACACTCGTGAAGACATATGAGCTGCCTGTTTGTCCACTACCAGATCAAAAGGAGTGGAAGATACCAGAAAGTATTTCAGCCGAGTTGGTTTTGCCACCTATTTACAGGAGGCCACCAGGACGTCCCAAAAAAG
Organism: Jaltomata sinuosa; assembly: GCA_003996215.1. NCBI lineage: Eukaryota > Viridiplantae > Streptophyta > Magnoliopsida > Solanales > Solanaceae > Jaltomata > Jaltomata sinuosa. The sequence goes on from QJPP01000786.1 coordinate 16,734, forward strand.
GGAGACATAAGAAGTACACTGAAACGCTTTCAAAAAGCAGTAATTGTTGTGGAAGATGTGGCCGTAAAGGTCATAACAGGCGTAGTTGTAGCTATTTTCCAAAGAAGAAGCGAAATGATCTAAGTTTGTAAACTAGGATCCGTGATAACAGTAATTGGTATAAAATCATGTCCAGTAAATTCATTTATCTGTTGACAAATATTACCTGATTATCTGTTGCTAAATAATTCTCACCTTCAATAAAAGAGCAGTTAAAAATAGGAGTATTGTATATTAACTGGTAAACTCGGAAATATGTTTTAATCTAACTGGATACATGTAGGCACCAAAAAAATGTGGATACACATTAAATCAACAACTAATTTTGTACTATTGTATAGATGGAAAGAACATGAAATTAAGCTTTTGTACATGAATTAAAGCTTGGATACACTGTACAAAAATACTGTGGAATACATATCCAAAGTGTAACTATTATTGGATAAATGTCCAATGCGTGGATACATGACCAATGCTTGGATACATTGTACAATATTGTTGGATACATGTCCAATGTTTATATCTCATTGGATACATGTAGACACCAAAAATACTTGGATACACATTAAATCAGCAACTAATATTGTACTATTGTATACACGGAAAGAACATGAAATTAAGCTTTTGTACATGAATAGAATCTTGGATACACATTAAATCAGCAACTAATATTGTACTATTAGATACATGGAAAGAACATGAAATTAAGCTTTTATACATGAATAGAATCTTGGATACACATTAAATCAACAACTAATTTTGTACTATTGTATAGACGGAAAGAACATGAAATTAAGCTTTCGTACATGAATTAAAGCTTGGATACACTGTACAAAAATATTGATGGATCCAAAGTGTAACTATTATTGGATAAATATCCAATGCGTGGATACATGACCAATGCTTGGATACATTGTACAATATTGTTGGATACATGTCCAATGTTTATATCTCATTGGATACATGTAGACACCAAAAATACTTGGATACACATTAAATCAACAACTAATATTGTACTATTAGATACATGGAAAGAATATGAAATTAAGCTTTCGTACATGAATTAAAGCTTGGATACACATTAAATCAACAACTAATTTTGTACTATTGTATAGACGGAAAGAACATAAAATATAGCTTTCGTACATGAATTAAAGCTTGGATACACTGTACAAAAATATTGATGGATCCAAAGTGTAAATATTATTGGATAAATGTCCAATGCGTGGATACATGACCAATGCTTGGATACATTGTACAATATTGTTGGATACATGAAATTAAGTTTTTGTACATGAATATAATCTTGGATACACATTAAATCAATAACTAATTTTGTACTATTGTATAGACGGAAAGAACATGAAATTAAGCTTTCGTACATGAATTAAAGCTTGGATACACTGTACAAAAATATTGATGAATCCAAAGTGTAACTATTATTGGATAAATGTCCAATGTGTGGATACATGACCAATGCTTGGATACATGTATGATAACCATGAAAAAATAAGTACAAAATACATGATGTATTAACATACTTAACATTCACCATATCCGACAAAAAACTAAAGTATTCATAAGTAGACATTTGTAATAGATAGTAAACTGTATCTCTATTACATTAAACCTAAATACGAAAATAGATGAGCTAATCTTAGTACTTGAAACTTAAAAGTGCACCAAAACTCTTGAAAAGCTAATCAACATTGAATATGTCATGGTCATCTGGATTGATGGGCCGACGGGGTGGCTTTGGTGGATCGTCATTGTCACTGATCAAACCAGAACTCGCTTTAGGGCCGCCGTAATTCCATAAAAGTGCACCATATCTGACACGCTGAAGATCTACATCAAAGTTGGAGGAAGAAATCTGTTCTCCATCACTCAAAAACTCTGCAAATGATGCTACGTACACTCCACAATCCCTAAACATATTTTAATTGTGTGAGAAAATGACTATTTTAATCGTTAATTGTGACAACATATTAAATAAAAGATGGAAGATACGTACATACTACCGCCTTTTTGCTGAACTATGTGACTGACCCAATAAATGTCAAATGAGTCCTGGTCTGTTTTTCCATTGTATGCTTCCAGTTTTAACCAGTCTGTGCGATTAGTATTGTCATAAAAATTACTGAGCGACAACCAATGAGGCAACAGGGTGGCAAACTTTTTAATTTCTTCCAGCACAATAGCTTTGTGCCCGGCTGCCATGTACGAGTCATATACCCGTATGCATCTGTCCCTTAACGCTACAACCGCAAGAACCCAATGTATCTTCCCCCCTGCAATTCATTGGAATGTAAACTTCATCAACAGAATGCCATGGCAAACCAGCTTTAATCCTCAAACCCTTGATGTAAGAGCACATTGAATCATCTTGCGTAGCAACACTTATATTCAAGTCCTCTGATTGATACTTATGGTATATGTCATCAATCATCGGCTTAAATAAGCACATTCCAGTAGTGTATCTGTAACTGATGGTTGACTGAAGCTTGGCCTTCTTGCGCAGGTAATAAAATACGACATCCATATGCTGAAATTTTGTGACAAGCATATTATAGTAAACGAAAAAAAGTTAAGGAAAAATAAAAATTTTGACATCCAGATACATGTATAGTGCCCCTCTGTATATAGATCCAATGATTAAAAATGTACCTCATCATTCCAGCAACGACCTGGCATTGACATGCGGTAAAACCAATTCTTCTCAGAGACAAATTTTAGAACAAAGTCCATATGAATAGGCAAAGTTCTAAATTTAACCTTGTAGTGCTCAACATCATCCTTCCTGCAAGTGCATCACCTGATTAGTTAAAGATGTTGTCTAGCAACACTAAATTGGAACTAAATAAAAGTAGCAACAAGATTACTTTTTTTCGTGATGCATCATAAGTCCATCCTCAAGCCATATGGTGTATGCCTGGAACAGGTTAATCTGATGAGGTCCAGATATCTTGTCTTCCTGAAATGGATATTTCAATTGCGTAGTGTGCATTTGAACATCCTTCCCTTTAGAACTTGAACCAAACTCTGTGATATATGGTGACATTTCATATCTTGATGGCTTTTTAGTCCTGGGAGCAGGAGTTTTGGTCTCCGAACTAAGAGTTATTTTTGCCAACGGGATCTGACTTGGGAGGGAACTATCACTGATGAAAAATTGTATCTCCGTGTCCATACCAACTTGAACTGCTTTCAAAGGGGCAACTTTTAGTGGCCCACTATATTCACGGGAATGTGTATCCTGTTGTGCAGTAGTTGGATTCCTATCTGATGGTTCATGCGCTGCTGCCTCAGATACATTTCTAACAGGCTCGGGAGCTACTTCATGAGGCTGTTAATGTTTAATGTTGAATTAATGTCCAAAAGATTAAGAAAGATGAAAATATTCCAGATTTTGCACGAACAAAATAAAAGGAACGTCTCTTTTTTTATATGCAATAAAAATACAAACATAATTACATCATAATCTTTATCTGGAATGAAATCATCATTTCACCGTGTGGAATATCTGTATGTTGCCTTTGTTCTGAATCATGTGGATTGTTTCCACCTCCATTCCTATTTTCACTGTCCTGATTGTCTTGATTCTGCCAAAGATCATAAATTTTTTGCTAATGTAAGGTTTTACATACATATATATTACATTTTGAAAGCGATCTTTCTTTTACCTTGGAATCAGCGGATGACTTAGTCGAAATCAACTTCTTTATTTCTTTGAATTGTGATTCCATATAATCATGAAGATCTTGAAATCTCTTGTCAACCTATGAATGTCAAAAATTAATGTAAAACACAGTCTTGGTACTAACTATTTAAATCGTACCCAAATTAAAATTTAAATAAATTTACATGTATCTTGAATGAAGTTAGATCCATGACCTCGTCCTGTTGGGTTGACCTATTTTCAGCTTGTTGTCTTGCTGCACAACCGTGAACATCCACATTCAGTGGTTGTTTTGGTTCGACGCGATGGCTTGAACTATCAATTGCGTCTTTCTCTCTATCAGTTTGAGGCTCAAATGTAGTTTTTACCGATTGTATTGGCCTTGTCAGTGGTGTTGCTGATTTGCGACTGCGAGTGCTTCTGTTTCTCAAATTTTTTGGGGCAGAATCAAGCTTTAGCTTCTTTGGTTGGGGATTCGATGACTGAACAACAGTAGATTGATTAGACCTCTTTAGTATGTTGAGCGGAGGAGGTGAACTAAAATCATCATATCCGTCAGAAAATGAAGTTGTTGTTGGATGGTCTTCACATCCAGGATCAATGTAGTGAGGCAAATCAAGTTCAGCAACCTCATTGGCAGTAGGTGTAATATTCTGGTGAACTAGCTGCGATGAAGACAAGAAAGTGTAAACAACATCTCCACACTAGTTTACCGTCTAATTACATTTTAAGTCAATAACTTTGGATAATGATAGAATCCAATAATACTTGGATACACAATAAATAATCAAGTAACTACATTATACTTTATACAGATAACAGTAGATATCAAATATATAAGGATACACATTTAAACAGAAAACAGTTATAAGTATTTGGGTCTTACCTTATTGCCTTTGTTCTTAAACATTCCTTTCATGAGACAATTAAAGCTGACTTCCTCCTTAACCATACGCCAATTCAAGATTCTTGGAATAACGTCACTTTCATGAACGGCTAAGTCCTCGTCAACCTCCGAACAACATTCATAAAACCAAATTTGGAGTGCATATGGCATTCCAGTTAATCGATACAATTTCTGTGTAGGATTAATGGATTGCCGGATTGATTTGATCAATGATTGAAAAGCTAGCTTGCCCCATGGAAATTGGGTGTATCTGCCATCATCCACCAAATGAAAGTCTCTGTCCTCAATTTCCACCGAATCTCGTTGGGAAAATATAAATGTGTGGATGAAGTATAGAATTACAATTTTGACTGCATCTTCATCATTGTCGCCACATCTTTTTTCATGAAAATACTTTATCAGATCTCTTTTCCTGACAATGTCCATTTCTGGAAAGTAAGTAGACTTAAGCCTGTTGGTCGGAGCATTGGTGTAGTCAAAATCACCTTCACTGCCGGTGCATTTGAATCCTGTAATCAACGCAAACTCAAGCAATGTAAACTTCAGAATGGTTTCATTTACAAGTATCCAGAACTCGTTTGGGTTGTCCTGTTCAACTTCCCGAGTCATAAAGCACCTTGCGAATTGTGCTTGAAATGTACACTTTGGTATATTAAGATATATACCAAACTGTGTCTGTCCAAAAAGTGCTTTCTGTCAATCGGTGAGTTTTTTAGTCAAGTGATCCACGATATCGTCATTCCCTGCACTACTCATATGTAATGGGTGCTGAGGAGGGTTTTTGACGAAATATTTGTATTCCTGCATATATCAAAATGTTTGTCAGACACATTAAAATAGGAGTTAACATTAGAAGAAATGTATAGCAACATGCAACCTTGGATAATTATAGAATCCAAAATTACCTGGATACACATCAAACCAACAAGTAAGTCCATTATCTAAGGATACAGGTAATACTATATCTCAAATATCTAAGGATACACATCTAAACAACAAACAACAATAGGTATACCTGGATACATGTTAACACTGTATCCAATATTATAAGTTTTGATACATTATAACAGTGTTAAGGATACTTTCAAATATGTAAGGATACACATCTAAACAACAAATACATATTTGTATACTTGGATACATGTTAATATTGGATACAAGTTTGTAAGCTTGGATACATTGAAACAGTGTTAAGGATACATGTTACCAACATCTCAAAAAGCAGGTTGCAGTAGTACTGGGATACATGTTAACATGAATTAATCCTGGATACATGTAACATAAGATTTGCTTACAATGTTATCCCTGGATACGTATTGCTTTGTTTTGATTTGAAACTTTAAATTTACAAAAATTACACATTTACAAAATTGATTATATATGTATACTTGGATACAAGGAAAACAACATTGGATACATGGTAACAAGTTGAGGATACACCTAATCAACAAATCACAAACCCAGATAACCAATGCCCCAGGTTAACTCACATAATTGGATACATGTTAACAAGATCCCAACGACAAGAAACATTATTCTCGAATAGACTAATAACAATTGGCGTTGGATACATGTATTGTTGGATATATGTTACCTGGGATACATGAAAAAAAATGTTGAAAACTATGACTCCGTACCTGAACTTTGCAATGTGCAACTTTAACTTTAGGGATTTTGTCATCTGGGTTTGAGTCCCTTGTTCTTGATTCCATTTTTTTGTGCAATTCATTCATTTTGACTTGATCATTTCTAAATTTGGATCTATTTTCTGCAAAATCTTCTTCTTCAAAGTCTCTAACAGCCGGAACAAAGGTCGGAGAAGGCACTTCATTGTTCTCCATTTGATATATACCTAAATAAAATGAAGGCCATTGTAGGTTACTTGGTATTATCAAGTTATCTGATTCGTTATCCATGAAGGCAATCGTTGATTCGTTATCAAGTAATTGCTCTTATAGATTATGATTACTTAGAACTAAACTATAGTAAAAGTTGAAAAATGAATTTTACCAACCTCAACAATCGAAGATTATGATCTGGCAGCGCCAAAATTTTTTGAAAATTGAAGGAAGATCGTGTGAAAGATGGAGTCCTTGCTTGAAGGCGTGATTTGGGGAAAATTTTTTGAGTAAGAGAACCGCCGTTGCCAGTGGGAGGAAAAGTTGAGAACAACCGTTGCCAGTGGGAGGAAAAGTTGAGTGATTTTAGGGATTGAGTTGGATACAAAATCTGAGTAAGAGAACAACCGTTGCCAGTGGGAGGAAAGTTGAGTGAATTTAGGCCCTTTTTTAGGGATTGTGGTGGATACATATTTTTAACCATTTAAACTCAATTTAATGGGATAAATGTAATTATTTTAAAGTATTGGGATATTTAGTAATTAGGGTAAGGATGTTTGATTATTTATGTAGTTTTTCCTTAATTATTTATACGATATTTTTAGATCAAAATATTAATAAACTGCATTTTTATTTAATTTTACATAGTTTAAGGACATTTTTAACTTTTTCCCGTTTATTAAAGCACTAGTTTATGAGAACACACATTGCGCGTGTGTCTCAAATCAATCGGTACCAATATTTTAAAATGATACAAATATTATCAAATTATGTGCATAACATATACCAAGAAATTTAAGGGGGAAATAGATCACAATAACTAAATGGTAAATTTATTTGACCGACTTGATAGTTGAAAGTAAAAGTGCAATCAAGAGTAACAAAGAATGATACAATAACGGTAAATGTCTACTCATCATATCTTACGGATGATTTCAAACTCAAATTACCCAAATTTTTACGAAAAAAAAGAGACATACTAAATTACAAAATGACGCTGAGATGGAGAAAAAAACACTTACAGATAGAAAAGAACAGAATGAGAATTGAACATGTAAAAGGGTAAGAAATTCTAAGTAATATCGTTTTTATTATATACACACGAAAAGGAAAAATAAATTTACGGAGAAAAAAGAAAAAGTGAGACTCTAAGCTAATACCAGTCCCGCACAATGTCAACTTATATGCGATTAGAGAAGACAATGCAACAAAACACTCAAGGAAGCCGTCCTGCTTTAATGATGCTTCCATGACGCACATCTCATCTCGCCCCAATTTCAGAATAGCTGAGAAAGTGGATTTGCACGATGCATCGATCCTCTGTTTCACTATTTTAGAAATGACTTGTGAATTTTCAACCTTATCATCATACTTGAAAATTAACTACTTGATCTGACTGTTTCAAATAATAACATAAAAACTATAGATTGAAACTCAACTTATAATTCCGTCTCTTCAGAAAAGTTTACTTGTGAGTGAAGAATTTGTAGTAACAAATACAATGTTTTAGAAAGTAGTATGAACGTTCCATGTTCCCAATGCTTTTACTCTCACCTATTCATCTATGCATGATCATTAAGTTATCAATAAAGATTAATTGTTCAAATTACCGTTTATAATTTTTGTAGATGAACGTGGACCATATTTTATTGTTAATTACAACTTCTCAAATTCTACCTTTTTAGGTTACGAAAGATGTGGTTTAGGAGGAAATAATTATGAATTTAATTGGTTAATCAAAACATGCTTATCTAATATTAACATTTATTAGAATATATGTTACATTTTTGTACAAAAGGGAAAAGTAACTCCAAGAAATTGAATAGATTACAATTAATTCAATTTCTCATCTAAATAATTTACTGTGAAGTATTTAATGGTCTAATAATATTTATTGTAATGTAATTTACTTTTTAGTACATAAAATATTATAGAAATAGTTTTAAATTGAAGGGTAAAATGGTCGTTCAATATCTGATGGGTAAATTGGTCTTTCAACTTTCAACTAAGGGGTTTCTCACTTTTAGAATAGTATAGAATAGATATAGATATAGATGTAAGCTATTCAAGTACTCTATAGAGTGGTAACTCATATAAATACATAATATAAGTAAATTACAAATAAAAAGTATAAAATCACCTCTAATTTGAAAGCTTTTTGTACTTAATTCATTGGACTTGTATTTATTTGATCTTATTGTTGGACTAAATTAATTCAAAGATATTTTTATCATAATATGATACTATGCATTTTAAGTTAATCTCGTACAATTTTTCTCAAAAGACCTTACCTATACCAAGATACATAGCTATATTGATATTAATTCAATCTATAGATCTATATGTTTCTCAAAGCTCTCTTAGCTGGGTAGTTTCACAAACTCGTATGTCATGTCTTATGGAGAGTGGCTTAATTTCATCTCTTATTGCTTTTACCCATTGGTCTCAAGATGTCTTACATAGTTTCAATTTTCAAATTCTCTCATGCTAGTTAAAAGTACATATTCTTAGAGAAAATCTATGTGGAAGGGAAGAGGGTTATCAGATCTCATTAACTTCAAAAATAATTTTGTAAATATATGTATATATACATCGCGAAACCATCATATGTTTAAATATGCACCTTGAAACACAAAAGCCAGCTAGCCCTACTCGTGTGTCATCACCTGGGTTAAAATCTCAACCCTCAATTTTTGTCTCTCATCCCCCTCTTTGTTTTAGTTAAACCCTTCCCTCCAAAAGATAGTGGTGCCCTAGTTATATTCAAATTTTGAGTCCGCCTCTATTTGAAATATATATACTTGTTGCACGTATAGGTCTTTAATTGTTGAAGATCAACCATAACAGTCTGTTGTTTTTTCGGGCCCCATAGAAGTTTATTTTACTCCTTTCAAATCATCTGCACTAGTCAAGTAAGTGTGTGACTCTATGTGAAGACCTCATCTTCTAACCACCTCCATTCAAGCATCTAATCATGAAAGTGATCAAACAAGCTGGTGATGAAGATGGTTCAACCCATAAACTAACAAACTTACAAAATGAAAGAAGAGAGGACCCTTCTAGTACAAGTTGAAAGCAAAGTCAACATCCTTCACTATAGTACCTATGATATTTACCTTACACAAAAATAAATAAATAAAGACCAGACAAAAAAATAAAGAGCTCATTCTAATTTATATAGTCCATTTTTTTCCTTAAATCACATAGGCTTAATGCCAAAATTGACATATGTATCTGTCCTAATTTTTTTAGCCAACCCAGACTTCACGCAATGATTATTACTCTATTCATCCCAATTTATGTAGTATTTTCCGGATTTTAAGATTCAAATAAGTCTTTCTTTAATCGTAATTTTTTCATATATCTTTTAAATATTTTGAATTATCAATTATTCTGACTTATAGTACTTTTTGTGTAGTTTCCAAAAATATAAATTTTATTTCAAATAATTTGAAATTTTTCATGCACGAATTTACAATCAAAATTAAATTATTTGACTCTCAAAATTTAAATTGTGCCACATAAATTGAGATAGATGGAGTAATGAACACCTTTTACTGTTGATTATATTTAGGTGGCAGCTATTAGTTGTATACTTTTTTTGGCACGTTAGGATAGGAAATTTGAGTAGTGGAACTTTAGCCAAATAATTGTTATGTGAGGTGATATCCGTGACCGACGTGAAAGTGATGCTTGACACGCATGTCATCCAAAAGAAAGATCGCTTCAAGTGCCTTGAGTCTATTATCCAGGGTAATGGTAAGATTGACGAGGATGTGACCCACCGTATTGGTGCAGGGTGGATGAAATGGAGGCTTGCATCCGGGGTCTTGTGTGATAAGAAGGTGCCTCCCAAACTGAAAGGCAAGTTCTACAGAGTATCATTTAGACCGGCTATGTTGTATGTGATAGAGTGTTGGCCGGTCAAGAACTCTCACGTTCAGAAGATGAAGGTGACTGAGATGAGGATGTTGCGCTGGATGTGTGAGTTTACTAGGAGGGATAGGATTAGGAATGCGGATATTCGAGACAAGGTGGGAGTGTCTTCAGTGGAAGACAAGATGCGGGAAGTGAGGTTACGATGGTTTGGGCATGTGATAGGAGAGACACAGAGGCCCCTGTGCAGCGGTGTGAGAGGCTGGCTATGGATGGTTTTAAGAGAGGTTGTGGTAGACCGAAGAAATATTGGAGAGAGGTAATTAGGCAGGATTTGGTGAAGTTACAGCTTATCGAAGACATGACCTTAGATAGGAAGGTGTGGAGGGCACAAATTAGGGTAGAAGGTTAGTAGGTTGGTTGGTCCTTAGTAGGGAGGAGTGCAACATTTTTGTCACGCTCCGAGGTTACCACCTAGACGTAACACGGGACTTGGGACCTCAAGTGCCCCAAGCTAACCCTTGGTCATAGCATTCTCAAGCAAAACAAAAGATAAGCGGAAGCATAATAGATAAATCCGAAATCACATAATTGGATAGTCAAGTCAAATAGGAACACAAAATTCAGAAAGAGACTCAAAAGTTGTCTATGTCTGAAAAGCCTCTACTTATGACATAAAGAGTTGCTAGGACAAGACCCTAGCTAACTCGAAGTGCGGAAAAATATAATAGTTAACACTGACTAAGAACATAACTAGTCCTCGATCTAAGAGGACTCACCAATAGCTGACAGAAAGTGGCCTGGAAACTCTAGCCACGGGTCTGAGAAGGAACACCTGGATCTGCATCATCAAATGATGTAGTGCAGGATATGCGTTAGTACTATATGATGTACCGAGTATGTGGGATATGCATAGGTCATGATAAAAATATACTTGAAAGCCTTTTTAAAACTGATATCATGCATAATTTGTGATAAAACATGCTTAAATTATCCTTGAAGCTGAAATCATGCGGTAATAGTAAAATCTGTAATATAATGATTCAATGCAATATCATAAGCTAAAAACATAATCATAAGTAGTAAGTCTGAAATCTGAAAGCAAAGAGTCAAAATATTTTAAAGCATAAACTGTTTCTGTGGGAGGTTCTCTAACCGACATAGACCATGTGAGCTACATGGAATCCGATGTATACGCTCCATTGAAAGGACCCAATATACCTTGCCAGGGTATAGAGGCATGACTGTGGCGTGATCACTAAATCTGATGCCCAACAGAGGGAACTTAGAACCTACGGCGGCATGTAGTTCTAGGACTATGTGTACTCTCATCCAATCCAACTCGGTGCTAATACTACTCCCAAAACATATATATATATATATATATATAGCTCATATAATACTGGGGCATATCTGATGCCAAATCTGATCATAACTGGTGACATATCTAATGTCAATTCTGTTCATAAAGCATGGAGACATATCTAATGTCAAAACTGTTCATAACTTAGGTAGACATATCTAGATGCCAAATCTTTCATAAAATATGGGGCATATCTGATGCCATACCAATTTCGTATCATAAGTCTTAAAGCTTAGCAAAACCATAATTCAAGATATACTTTCCTTTCTAAAATCATAAATTGAAGAATTTGGTGCAACTTCCTGAAAATAGAGGTCATATTATCTAAACATACCAATTTTACTTGAAGACATGCAATCCAAAGGAATCGTGCTAAAATTCATGATTAACATATGGGCTTTTGAGAATAATTACAAAACATCAATTAAAGCATGGGTAATAGATGAGAAATCATGAATTAAATCTTTAAAACAAAACCCATAACTTTTTTCCAATTTGGGTAAGAACCCAAGTTTCATAAATTGGACAAGGATTTGCCTTAAAATCATGAATAAGAAACCACTCATAAAAACTCATGAAAATCATGCTATTTAGAGTTAGAATCCATAGAAGAATCATGAAGAAACAATTTTAGAAGGACCCATAAGAATTGAGTAAGAACCCTAGTTTAGAAATCCATAAGTTAAATTTAGAAGATTGGGATTTTGGGCATAAGGGTGAAGGAATCCCTTATTGAATACCCACATACCTTGGTTGGAGCTAACCCACTTAAATTGAAAAGACTTAGGAGACTTGAAGTGAATGCCTTGCTATGGAGCTTGAAATCCTAACTTGAAGCTTGAGAGGATGGAACTCCTTTTTCTTCTTTTGAAATTTGATAGAAAGAATGGGAGAGAACTTAGGTCAAGTGGGAATAAAAACCCTCCTAAATATGCTTAAAATGACTTAGTATAGGAGTTAAAAGAGTGAAAAATTATAAAAATACCCCTGGACTTAAGCTTGGAAAAAACTAGAAAAAGTTGATCTCAGGGACCACGAGTTGGTCCACGGTCCATCATCCAAAAGGACGGACCGTCAAAGGGAGTCGTGGTTTCAAGAACCACTTCTGGGAGTCTACTGGAAATCCATTCCACGAGTCACTCTACGGTCTGTGATTCCGAATGATGGGCCGTCCTGTGACTCTTGGTTTTGACTTTAGGAAAATAAGGATCCTCTGATCCTCAGAAACTACGGATGGAAGGACGGGTCATGGAATAGGTTGACGAGTCATCAACCCACTCATGGAATTTAGAGGACTTGGTACCTCTTTGAAGGTGATTCTACGGGTTATAGGACAGACCTTCATTCAACACGACGATCCGTCAAGTCATTCGTGGAAATCGGGCCAAAAAGTTGAATTTTGATAAATCATGGGTTACTCTATTGAATGTGGTTTTGGTCTACGGGTCGTTAACCAACCAGTAGTTTTGAAGATGAAAATTTTAAGGTTCAGTTCAGCAATGACAAGTCGAAGTACGGACCGTGGTTCAGAACCACGGTTCGTCATTCCCATCCGTCATCACTGGCAGCACTGGAGTAAACTGCCCATAACGTTTTACTCCGGAATCAAATTAATCCGCGGTCAGTGGCGTTGGAAAGAAGACTCAAAATACTTTAATTTGGTAGGTATTAGGTTACCTAACTCTTTGTATTTTAGAAGGAATGATTGATTGAAGTTGACCCTAATTTAGTCTTACATGAAAACTTACTTTGGTGAGGTGCTTGCGACTTAACTTGATGATAGGAGTTTCTTATGAACATGATTCGCATCCAAAGCACTCACCACACTAGGAAAATGATCATTACACTCATGGAAAAGGTTTGGGTATTTACCTTAGGATTTTTGGGGTGTTACAATATCTCCCTCTTTGGATCATTCATCCTCGAATGAAGACTAAGCAAGGGAACTCTAGAGAGAAAATAGCCCAACCAAAAACGAAACATGAAAACTGAAGGATCAACATGAAACTGAATTTTTGAACTTAAAACATGGCTGAATCAATTTTGAAAATATGAATACGTGCTAGGATCGTGAGGGAAACTAATGGAATAGATTCGGAGGCACATAATAAGGATGGAAAGACAACCTCAAGCTGAAGCCAGATCGAAAGCAAAAAGGGTGAGGGCACTAGGCCTTCATGGATGATTCTGCTACCCAAGTAGCTCCTCCCAAGAAATTCTTCGATTTCTTCTGAAAACAGATGATTAATCATCTGCTTCTCATGTTCAGTGAATAGCCGGGACATTGAGGAATATCCAGAAAGGCATTTCGGGCACTGAGTTCTGAAAGTTGAAGTACTATCGTGGTAACTGACTTCTGATTGAAATAAAAACTGAGCTGGTTTCATGAGACATGTATACATGCTGAGAATGTAAAAATGACCAATAGGACAGGAACTGGATATCCAACATGATAAATGGTCTGGGATGAGAGTAGGAACTCAGCTAAAACTCATAAAGAACAAACATACTCTAGAAATCACAGTTAACCGAAAGGGACACCAAATTGAGAGAAGTAGATATACGGGAAAACTATTCTGTTTTAAATACCACTCTTACCATTTGAAACTAACAACCTCAACAACGTACATAAGGGTACTAAGGTCTGAGTCTAACTACTCGATTCTACATGTTCAAACCTATCTCAACCAAATCTTTTGCTTCAAGAACATCTTTTAAAGATAGCATCCCCTCTTATCACAACAACCAACTAACCTAGGGCTTCCAACCAAAGGGTCACTAGTTGTGCAAAACAGATATCCACATGTATCCCATCACAATATTCAAGCTTATAACTATGGTCACCTTATGGTTTCGTAGCCTACCCTATTCAAGACTTCCCTCCTCTTCCCTATCATAATTAGGAGTTGCAACATCAAGAATTTCTACAAGGAGACACACCAAAATTCCCCAGCAAGAACACCAAAAGGAAAATAAACCCACTACTTCTCGTCTAGGCTACTACTAGGCTTCCTTCCCTAACACCCATAACAACATAAGTTGTAATCATCGAAAGAAAAGAGCGAGAGCATGAGCATCAAGAATTAAGGATTACAGATTGATCTAGACTTACACTTAGCGTGATCTTGGCACTCAAGGTGAGGCTTGGGGAATTGAGCGCAATAGGCATGAGCACTTCACATACTGGGCACATAAGACAAGAATTAGTAGGGTTCACCACCCCTCGTCATCAAAGGCAAAGGTAAAAAGGGATTTAGAATAAGGAAATCATATGCGCGAATCATTTCAAGAATCAGGTCTGAGCATATATATTATGTAACATGATTTGATTAGTTATTGAGGTATTTCTGAAGACTGAATGAGTAAACATAACTGAGCATATTTAAAAACATGATTTTACATAGATAGCAAACCCCTGGGCAAAAAGCTAATTTATAGAATAGCAGGATAAAAGTAGAATCGTTGTCTGAAGAAATCACTTTCCATTCTAAAATCTGATCATGAGCATGAATCTTTATGAAGTGCGTAAATTGAAATAGAACCATGGTGCTGACACATAAGGCATGCAAAATGGGATCGTAAAGGTAGGAGTATACTTAGGACGCTAGGATGGAAATAAGCTTCTGCCTCCCCTCCTAACTTTGTTCTAACACCCTACGATATCACCACCTGAGCCACCAAAATCTGACCGATTCAACATCCCACCATCTCCCCCTTAGATTCATGCTACCCTTCTAAGTCTATGGACCTCTCAGCAACCTCTCAAAGGAACTATGATCATTTTACCCTAACAGAACATATACTACTCAAGAATCTAGCATGAATACCCACTTCCTTCTATAGTCTAAGACTCTCCTTCTCCTAAAAGTCTAGGCCTCAACCCTCCTATGCCCATTTAGTTCTAGGTTAAGACAACTCACAACCAAACAAGAGTAGGGGTCCGGGGACTATGGATGCATACAGGAAGAAAATCTATTGACGTACCTGATTTAACTTCTGGAGGAATACTCTGACCCGGATGGCTAGGCGATGAAAGGAATTGGTTTTGGAGCTAAACACCACAGTTGCTACCCTTAGATGAGGGGTAATTCCTGATCCTATAGCCTAATTGACCACACCTAAAACACCCCTCCTTGCCCGCAATATATTCACCTAGATGAAACTTACTGCATCTACTACAGCAAGGATACCTCAAAGTCTTTGGATCCCTATTGTGAAACGATAGATAATCAAGGGCAGGCGTGCTAACTAGAGATGGGGTTGGTCCGGATGACCTCTGCTGAGAAGATGATTGGTTCCATGTTCCGGTCCTCTTGTTTTTCCTCTTCCTCTTCTTTAGTTTCTCTTTCTCATTCAACTAAGTTGTCATAGCTTGAGCCAACATACAGATGGCTTCATGAAATTCCGCATTCGTAACCTCATGATCTGGAGTTGTCGGATTAGCACTCCTCATGGGGTTTCTTCATGGAGCATTATCTGAAATGCGTAAGGAATGGATCAGAAGGGTAAGTAGAGTCAACCTCTATCGCACGATAGTGAACACCAAGAAGTAAAATTTTTCTTAAAACACCTCATAGCCTCCCCCTCATAAGTGTGGCATACTTCACACCCATGAAGGAGACACTACTTGATGCGGCTTTCAGACACCCTAGGACTCTTGAACTTGAGGCTCTGATACCAAGTTTGTCACGCTCCGAGGTTACCCCCTAGACGTAATATGATACTTGGGACCACAAGTGCCCCAAGCTAACCATTGGTCATAGCATTCTCAAGCGTAACAAAAGATAAGCGGAAGCATAATAGATAAATTCGGAATCACATAATTGGATAGTCAAGTCAAATAGGAATACAAATTCCAGAAAGAGACTCAAAAGTTGTATACGTCTGAAAAGCCTCTACACATGACATAAAGAGTTACTAAGACAAGACCCTAGCTAACTCAAAGTGTGGAAAAATATAATACTCCCTCTGTTCCATTTTATATGAGTTACTTTGACTTGGCACGGACTTTAAGAAAGAAAGGAACACCTTTGAAACTTGTGGTCTAAAATGAGTCTTAGATGTTTGTGTGGTTGTAAATTATTTCATTAAAGGTAAAATGGGTATTTTAAAGTTAAATTGTTACTAAATGTAGAAATGTGTCATTCTTTTTGGGACTGACTAAAAAGAAAAGTGAGTCATATAAAGTGGGACAGAGGGAGTAGCTAACACTGACTAAGAACATAACTAGTCCTCGATCTAAGAGGACTCACCAACAGCTGACAGAAAGTGGCCTGGAAGCTCTAGCCACGGGTCTGAGAAGGAACACCTGGATCTGCATCATCAAATGATGTAGTGCAGGATATGCGTTAGTACTATATGATGTACCGAGTATGTGGGATATGCATAGGTCATGATAAAAATATACTTGAAAGCCTTTTTAAAACTGATATCATGCATAATTTGTGATAAAACATGCTTAAATTATCCTTGAAGCTGAAATCATGCGGTAATAGTAAAATCTGTAATATAATGATTCAATGCAATATCATAAGCTAAAAACATAATCATAAGTAGTAAGTCTGAAATCTGAAAGAAAAGAGTCAAAATATTTTAAAGCATAAACTGTTTCTGTGGGAGGTTCTCTAACCGACATAGACCATGTGAGCTACATGGAATCCGATGTATACGCTCCATTGAAAGGACCCAATATACCTTGCCAGGGTATAGAGGCATGACTGTGGCGTGATCACTAAATCTGATGCCCAACAGAGAGGACTTAAAACCTACGAGGGCACGTAGTTCTGAGACTATGAGTACTCTTACCCAATCCAACTCAGTGCTAAAACTACTCCCAAAATATATATATATAGCTCATATAATACTGGGGCATATCTGATGCCAAATATGATCATAACTGGTGACATATCTGATGTCAAATCTGTTCATCAAGCATGGAGACATATCTAATGTTAAAACTGTTCATAACTTAGGTAGACATATCTAGATTCCAAACCTTTCATAAAACATGGGGCATATCTGATGCCATACCAATTTCGTATCATAAGTCTTAAAGCTTTGCAAAACTATAATTCAAGATATACTTTCCTTTCTAAAATCATAACTTGAAGAATTTGGCATGCAACTTCATGAAAATAGAGGTCCTATTATCTAAACATACCAATTTTACTTGAAGATATGCAATCCAAAGGAATCGTGCTAAAATTCATGATTAACATATGGGCTTTTGAGAATACTTACAAAACATCAATTAAAGCATGGGTAATAGATGAGAAATCATGAATTGAAGCTTTAAAATAAAACCCATAACTTTTTCTCAATTTGGGTAAGAACCCAAGTTTCATAAATTGGATAAGAATTTGCCTTAAAATCATGAATAAGAAACCAATCATAAAAACTCATGCAAAATCATACAATTTAGAGTTAGAATCCATAGATGAATTATGAGGAAATAATTTTAGAAGGACCCATAAGAATTGAGTAAGAACCCTAATTTAGAAATTCATAAGTTCAATTTAGAAGATTGGGATTTTGGGCATAAGGGTGAAGGAATCCCTTATTGAATACCCACATACCTTGGTTAGAGCTAACCCACTTGAATTGAAAAGACTTAGGAGACTTGAAGTGAATCCCTTGCTATGGAGCTTTAAATCCTAACTTGAAGCTTGAGAGGATGGAACTCCTTTTTCTTCTTTTGAAATTTGATAGAAAGAATGGGAGTGAACTTAGGTCAAGTAGGAATAAAAACCCTCCTAAATAGGCTTAAAATGACTTAGTATAGGAGTTAAAAGAGTGAGAAATTATAAAAATACCCCTGGACTTAAGCTTGGAAAAAACTGGAAAAAGTCGATCTCAGGGACCACGAGTTAGTCCACGGTTCGTCATCCAAAAGGATGGACCGTCAAAGGGAGTCGTAGTTTCAAGAACCACTTATGGGAGTCTATTGGAAATCCATTCCATGAGTCACTCTACGGTCCGTGATTCCGAACGACGGGCTGTCCTGTGACTCGTGATTTTGACTTTAGGAAAATAAGGATAACTACGGATGGAAGGACGGGTCATAGAATAGGTTGACGAGTCATCAATCCACTCATGGAATTTAGAGTACTTGGTACCTCTCTGAAGGTGATTCTACGGGTTATAGGATATACCATCGTTCAACACGATGACCCGTCAAGTTATTCGTGGAAACCAGGCCGAAAAGCTGAATTTTTATAAACCACGGGTCACTCTACTGATCGTGGTTTTGATCTACGGGTTGTGAATCAACCAGTGGTTTTGAAGATGAAAATTTTAAGGTTCAGTTCAGCAACAATGTGTCGAAGTACGGACCGTGGTTCAGAACCACGGTTCGTCATTCCCATCCGTCATCACTGGCAGCACTACAGTAAACTGCCCATAACGTTTTACTTCAAACTTGGATTAATGAGCGGTCAATGGAGTTGGAAAGAAGACTCAAAATTCTTTAATTTGGTGGATACTAGGCCACCTAACTCTTTATATTTCAGGAGAAATTATCGATTGAAGTTGACTCTAATTTAGTCTTACATGAAAACTTACTTTGGTGAGGTGCTTGCGACTTAACTTGATGATAGGAGTTTCTTATGAACATGATTCGCATCCAAATCACTCACCACATTAGGAAAATAATCATTACACTCATGGAAAAGGTTTGGGTATTTAGCTTAGGATTTTTGGGGTGTTACAATTTTGTTGCCTTTTTAGTAGTACTTGTAAGGCTACGCTTGTAGCTTTTTGTTTCATCTGCGCTGGATACTTTCTAGTGCTTTGTATAATTAGATTATTATATTATTTTGTTGTAGTATAATTTTGTGATTATCTGTTATTTTGTTTATTGGTTATATATCTTGGAATATTTTGAGCCGAGGGTCTATCGAAAACAACCTCATTACTTCACTCTGAGGTAAAGGTATGGTCTGCGTATATTCTACCGTCCCCAGACCCCACTTTGTGGGAATCTACTGGATATGTTTGTGTTGTAATGTTATAATAACAATAATAAAAATAATGCAAGTTGATAATAACAACAAATAAAGCAAATAAAGAAGATATAAACTTAACTGCTTCGATCAGTATGACCTAGTCCACATGTGAAGAGGAGAAATTTCATTATAACAACAAGAGTACAAAAAGTGAGAGTACAAAATTAAAGATAAAACTCTAATTAATTCCAAATATCCCGAGAGAATAATCTCACAAGCTCACTACAAAAAAGTTCACATAAGTGTTTTTCAACACCTATTTTTCTTAAAATAATCTACAAGGAAGAAATCAAACTCAAATAATTCTTCTCAATTTGGTGTGTCATAAACGTAAGGAATGAACAAAGAAGTACTATTCTTTGGCCTGACATGCACCTTATTTCAAATTTTCCTGCATGGTGATATAAACAATCTTCCGATACTAATTTTTTTTCTGATACTAATATTTTGTTGCAATTGTCGGTATTTATTTTATGGATGATTTGGAAAGCTAGAAATGACTATGTGTTTAATTCCTTATTGTGGAGTGATACTGACATTTTATCCAAAGCATTATCGGACTTTAATGAGTTTAAAAATGAAACAAATAGGGCAAGTCATATGCGACAGGTGCGACAGGAGCGACATATTATGACCAACCAAACTTCGCTAACTTTTCCTCTAGAAAATGTGTTGATTTATGTTGATGCAGGTTTGCTTCCAAATACTCGGAAAACTAGTATCAGAATAGTAGCTTTGAAGGCTAATGGTCAGGTGCTTCATGCTTATGGTAGTCCAATTCATTTTGTTGGAAAAGCCGTGATAGCTGAAGCGTTAGCAATTCGAAAAGCAATCTAAATTGCAATGGAGGAAGATACAAACAATGTTAGACTCATCAACAATGACTCAAATGCTAAATAGGAGAATAACTCCTTCTTGGGATGTGATTACTATTTGTGAGAATATCTGGAATCTCGGACTTTATATGGATGATATATCCTTTATTTATATAAGTAAGCGTGCTAATACTTGTAGCCATAGATTAGCTAAGTTTGCTTTATCTCTAGTGCATGAAGTCTCTTGGCATGAAAACTTCCCGGTTTAGGTTGTTGATGAGGCTTCCTATTGTTTTTTACGATTGACTAATGTTTGAGGAATACATATTAGTTCTGTTGAAAAAAAAACCCCTTTATGTAGGGATAGCTTCCACTGAATCACCAATCATCTGCAACTTTCTTTTGCAACTTGATAGCATAACTTGTGGTGACAAACTTGTCATGACAAAATGAACATATAATAAATATCCACCTTGACTTTGTTTTGGCATATAAAGTAAATTTGCTCTTTCTTCTCTATAAAGTCCTAATGGGCTAAATTAAGTCCCAATCAAATTCAAGCAAAGGTTAAACTTGGCAACTGAAAGAGATTTAGTAAACATGTCGCGCGTATTGTCTCTAGTGTTAACATTTTGAATAGAGATATTTACTTTAGCAATGATTTTTCGAACGAAATGATACTTGATATTAATGTGTTTTGTTCTCCCATGATACCTCTAATATTTAGCCAAGTGAATGATACGTTGACTATCATAGGAAATGGTGATACCACGCTGATGTCAATGGAGTTTAACAAATAGACCCTTCAACCACAAGACTTTTTTGATCATCATTGTTACTGTCATATATTCTGCTTCGATACTAGATAAAGTTACTACATGTTTTAATGTATCTTTCCAGCTGATAGAGCAACTCCCAATGCAAAATACATAGCATGTCAGCGATCTTCTTTTTAGTCTACAAAATCAGCCGAAGTGTTGGTATTTCTCCCAAATTCCAAATATATGTTTGACGTACCTCGCAAGTATATGAGAATCCATTTTACAATATACCAATATTTTGCTTTATCAAGGCAATTCATATACCAGCTTACCACACTTACTATTTGTGAAATATTTGGATGTGTACGCACCATTACATACATAATACTGCCAACTGCACTGGAATATGGTACATGTATCATATACCTCTCTTCTTATGCTGACTGCAGTGATTGAGTAGATGATAACTTAAAATGAGCAGCAAGAGGGAAGGAGCCTAAATTGACCCCCTTTTTTTTCTTTGAAAAAAGCAGTAAGGAGTAAGGAGATTAAACTCTCGAATTAACTAAGAAGCTACCTCTTTCAACTCCCGCCTAATCCCCCGAACATGCTCAAGAATCGAGAGCCATCTAGGATCCAGGGTCTGTCGGAAGGAGCTTGCTTATAGAAAGAAGATAGACCAGAACAATAAGGTGCAATAGACTCTCTGCTCCTAGTCAATAAATAGTGCTATTCTGAAAGGGTTACTCATTAGTTTTGTTTCTCTCATGCCAAATCTCTTCAAGACCTTCTCCTAGTACTTCTCCTGGTTAGGCATAGATGGTCGGCCTCTCGGTATCTTTTGATCTCCATGTCAAGGATTTTCATAGCTTCTCTCATATCTTTCATCTTGAATTCACTTTCAGCACTATTCAAATTGTGAATTTCTGTCAAATCCTTAGCAACAATGAGCATATCATCAACATATAATAATCAGTAAATAAATAAATCATGATTTAACTTACAAAAATATACACAACTATCATACATGCTACTTGAATAACCTTGACCCCACATAAATGAATCAATCTTTTATACTATTGTCTTGGAGACTGCTTCATACATACAAGGACTTATCAAATGAACATGGTTTTCTTTTTCTTCAATTTTTAAATTATTGGTTGCACACTATAGTTTTGTATCTTGATTTTGACCTTGATTTAAACCTCTCACTACTTAATTCTTTCTTATCAGATCTATCTCTTACAAACACATCTTGCATAACAAATCTTAAAATCTTGTCTAGTCATAGATCAAATGCATTAAATAAGTTAAAAATGGAAGATAAACCTTTGAGGAAATTGGTAGAGGTTTAAAATATTTTGGCAGTCAACTGAAGTCTAGCTTGAATAAAACTAAAGTAGTCACTTTGAAAATCATGAGAATGACATGAGAATATAACAAGAAGGTGCATCCCTGATAATTTGAATTGGGATAATCAGTTAAAAAAATATTTTCATAATAAGACAGTCATAGACAAGTTTGCTCCACATCTACATGGTTCGTCCTCTATGAATAAAGCATTTTCCAAATGGAGGTTTACATGTGATATGAATGTGAGAAAAGTGACAAACATATCCAATGATGCAGATGCTCTAAAAGATACAATATGATTTTCACACTTTACTCTTAAACTGCATGCTTTGCACTTGACGTTTTTGAGAATTGATATGACGAAGGCATTTTATATTGATACCCAAACACTCAATATCTTTGATATCCTCTTTGAGACTTAGTGTTATTCTCTTTCATACCCTTTTTTTTAATCAAGAAATCAAAAAAGAGGCAGAAAAAAAGAAAATAAAGTAGAGGAAAAGTCAAAAATAGTAAAGAAAATCAAAGAAAAGTGTCAGAAAAAGGAGTCAAAGAGGAAAAAAAAACAAAATGACCCATCTTTATGAACTACATTTGACCTGATACTTGCTTTGACAAAAAATATAGATAACATTTTTATGAGGCTCGGTCCAACCAAGTAAAAGATTCAAAACTCCCCAGTCTCAAAGAAACAGGGCAAAAAAAGAGTTTTTCTTTTTTGCAAAAATAGTCGATCCCAAAAGTTGTAAGTCTTAACCCTATTTATTTTTAGTGTTATTTTTGAGCCTTCATGCATTCCTTTCTTTCTAACCCTATTCAAAAGCCACATTAAATCAAAAGAAAGACCTTCAGATTAAGTTTTAAAATTGTCAAGGCTAAGCATGCTAAAGGTATAAAACATTTGCACTATGTGTGTCACTTATCTTTATCATCGTAAATGAAGAAATGAGAGAGTCTTACTGGTGAAAATTTTCACGGGCACCATAAGGCAATAGTGAGTTAAGAGAAGGATGAAAAATAAGAGAGTCTTATTGGTGAAAACTCTCAAGGGCCCTGTAAGATGATAATAAGTTGAGAGAAGGATGTAAAATAAGAGAGTTTTATTGGTAAAAACCCTTTGAGGCACCACTTACCAAATGTGAGCCACGAAGCTAATGCAGAAGTTAGAATATAAAAACCCAACATCGACATTTTAAGGTTTGGCAAAAATAAAGTTTAGGCTAGTTAGACAGGTCAGGTCGATCAATCCAAAATGTAGGTCATGATCATTGGAGCTAGATAGCGCACTCAAATAGGTTTTTCTTTCCTTCCTTTCCTGAAAAGGGAAATCTTTTGTTGAACTTCTTTTTTTATCTGTAATTTTTTTTTTCTTTTTCATTTTTTTTCTCCATGGATTTTCTCTCTTTGAGTGAGTCTTTGTCAAAACATGTGAGAAAGGACTTCAAAATATGTTACCAACTTTTCAATTGCACAAAATAAAATTATGGCTAACATATCAAAGATGACGTAGATGAAGAAAACAAATACCCTTCTTTTGTTTCCTCTTGTAGCATTTTAGGAAAAAAATATCCTATTTTTTTTAATATGGAAAACAAACACCCTAGTTGTATTTTGACACTGAAAATAAGTACCCTTGTGTCATTTTAAGAAATAAATACTCTATTTTCTTTCAGCACGGGAGAAAAATACCCTAGTTGTATTTAGACCCCACAGAAAAAATACCCTAGTGGTATATTAGGGAATAAGCACCCTATTTTATTTTAGCACGGGGAACAAATACCCAGTTATATTTTGACCTCAGAAAATAAATACCCGATTGTATTTTGAAGAATGAACACCCTATTCATTTATAGGGAATAAACACCCTATTTTCATAATCTTTCTATAACAAAAGTAGTTCATGTTCGCACTAATAACTCGCAAAAAAATTTCTAGTGCAAACTGGGGGTAAAAACAATCGTGTTATTTGTCTTTGATGATTTAGTGTAGCAGATTCCTCCTAAAAAATAGGATTTAATATAGCAAACTCTCCTGGGGAAATGGAATTTATTATAGCAGTACTATCCTAGAAAATGAGATTTAGTATAGCAGGATCCTCTTGGAATATGAGATTTAGTCTAGCAGGACCTTTCTAAAAAATGAGACTAGTAGGACCATCCTGAAAAATTAAATTTAACATAGTAGAACCCTCATGAATAATGAGACAAGTATGACCCTCTTGGAAAATAGGATTTAACATAGCAGGACCCTCTTGAAAAATATGGGTGTAGCAGAACTCTCCTGAAAAATGAGATTTAGTGTAGTAGGACTCTCATAGAAAATGAGACTAGCAGGACCCTCTTGAAAAATAAAATTACTAGGACCCTCCTGAAAAATGAAACTAGTAGGAACCTCTTAGAAAATGCAATTTATTCTAGAAGGACCCTCTTCGAAAATGGAATTAGCATGACCCTCTTGAAAAATGAGATTTAGTTTAGCAGAAGCCTTCTGAAAAATGAGATTAGAAAGATCCTCCTAGAAAAATGGGATTTAATTTAGTAGGACTCTCTTGGAAAATAGAATTTAATTTAGAAGGACCCTCCTATGATTTTCGTGATTTTAGTTTATGATATGGTAGGTAGTAGTGAAGGAAGTTATGTAAAGGCTAAAATAGGAGAAAGTGGATGTTCATTTAGTGGTGTCTACGGTGTGCTTGTTTCACCCAAGCTATTAAGTGTGGATAAAATATGAGGTAAGGTTCAGTTATATGTGATAGTTAGATGAGAATATATTGTGTGTCTCCTTGTGGAAGTATGTGAAGCTGTTGATTTTAGGGATGCTCGGTGAGATCCTTAGATAGTTTTAACAACCAAGAAGCCATGGAGTGATCATAATAGTAGGCTTGAATACCGTGTTGATGTATATATGAGTAATTACATTATGTGACTAGTGACTTCTTGTTAGAGCTCGAACTTGGTTGATTATTATGATGAGAAGGATGTAGTATTCTTGGGTAAAACTCTAGATACAAAAGAGATTTTGTCGAGTTTTAGAATAAACCTAAGAACAGATCGACGTTCAAAGATGAAAGTTCCTAAAGGTAAATAAAAGCTAGGATCCCGTAAGTTCAGAGTTGCATGATCGTATTAGATATGCCACATGGTGTTTTCAAGTTAGGCTTGAACATTATAAGCATGTCGTTAGACTCATACTTTAGTAACTATATGTTCCCTTATGATAAACATAGGTTGCAAATGATGAAGTGTAGTTTTTTAGAAGAGGGAATATGGTTGAAAAATGTTGCTAAGATTGAAGGCTATCAGACGTATCATTTAAGGCAAGAGTAGTCATGTTCTTGATCTATGCTCACATACTTATATTTCATGTCATGTAGCTTCAGATTGAATGAGACTTATGTCAAAGTCCATGTCATTCATACTCTACGAACCTATATCAGATGACAAATATACTCAGACCATATTAATGTTTCATATCCAAATGACTCATATGACTCGTGCCTACTATTTTATTCCTCAAAATGTTGGAGATTTCACATGAGGATGATATCTATGATGATCAATGAAGAGTAAGGTAAGTTTCGGGAGAGAGTTCTCTTTCCATGCTTTAAAGAGGCCAATAGGGGCCAAGTTCATGTTCTGATGTAGTTTGTTATGCCTATACACATTTCTATGTCTTGTGAATCTCATGATAATGTTCTTGGCTAGCTGATAGCCATTTTAATGTTGGGCTAATCCTATTTATGAAGGAAACTCTATCAAAAATTTTAGAAAATTTCAGAGCTAGATATTACACTTGTTTACTTCTCAAAAAGAATATGTTTAAGTTAATGATCTTACTCTATGCCTCTGATTCTATAAAATTATGTCTTATGTCTCGTATATGCTAGTCTCTTGCATTAATAACTCATGCCCATACGTTCTTTTCATGGCTTGTTGTGAAAATCCCTATGTCAAGGAAGCTCTTTATATGAATAAGGTTCAGTTTATTGAAAGATAGTCCAAGAGAAGTACGTTCAGTTTAGTTCATATGTTTTTCATTCTAGTCATGTCCATCATTCGAGGACGAATGATTCCAAGGGAAAGATATTGTAACACCTTAAAACTTTCAGGCTAAGATTTGGACCACTTTACATATGTAATTTAGATCCAAACCCAGTGAATTTAATTATACCTAGGTGTAAATGTCAAGTTTGAAGCCTAGGAAATGTATTAGAGGTAAATTAAGGTCATAAGAAACCTCTAGCACAACGTTGGTTGCAAGCTTCCCTACCAATAAAATTTTTCATATGAGTTTTAGTAAGGTACAACTTCAATCAAGCACATCACTAGAATTATAAAGCGCTGAGTGGTGAATTACTTCTACGATAAAAGTTCTTTGAATATAGTTTTCAAAGCATCAAACCTTTTGTCAATACGATCTTTGTACAAGATATTGTGTACATTTTAAGAAGGAGCTAACAATGGTGCTCGTACAGGAGCTCGCAAAGTGATCAATCTAGAAAGCTAGCATCCCAAGGCAATATTTCATGCGGCAAGGCGGCAAAACAAGGCCAAAAACATGTGCAGGTATGTGCGTCTATGCACACAGCCAAGGCCGTGCATGCTGCTGGGCATACAAAAGCGTCCTCCATGGCATGTGATATCTGCAACCTTTTTAAGTGCATTTTTCTATAATTTTTCAGCCATTCTCTAGATTTCAAAATCCTAGCTTGACTATTCTCTCTTCTTCACTCCATCCCACACAAAGGTAAATCTCTTCCATATAATGCTAAGTGTTTTCAAGTATTTCTAATATCCGAATACAAATCTTAACGAAATTCTAAATTATATTCGTAAGATTTTCAAGCAAACCCATCTCAAGGTTCAAGAATGAATTTCTTGGAAGTTCTTTTTCAAAACTAGAAGTCTTCTTCAAGTATTTTGGTGTGACTAAAATATATATGGGTATCTCTACACGTGCAAGCATCATTGTTCCTCCCCACCAGTATGTTTTCATGTCTACAAGTTTTATCCATGAATTAGCTAGGGTTTATGATGAAAACCTTATATCTTGATCTCCTTGATTTCCTTATGGACTCCATATATGTAATGACCCTTCCGACCATTTACGCGTTTTCACCTTTCTTTTATTGTTAGATCTCTCCTGTAGCAACCCCAAGTCATTTATGGCTCGTTGGGACTGGTAGTTCGTTACCCTGGTTGTTCGTTTGGTCATTTTGGCCGTTTTCTTGTTGTAGAGCTTTAAACTTGGAATATTGTTGACTTTAGTCAACATTCCTAGCTAACATGCTCGAAATTGAATTATGACAATTCCTTTAGCTCCGGAGCGATGAGTTTGGTCTAGTTGGACCTTTAGTTGAGGCCTGAGAACTTCCAGTGTGGGTTTGGTGTTGTTTTCTCTGTTATCAGGCCATTTGGAGTAAAAGTATAACCTTGGATGACTTTCGATGATCGAAGTGTCGGATCGAAATCCGACGATTCCATCAGCTCCAAAATGTTGAGTTTGTGCTAGAAAGGTGGTTGGTTCGGGTCCCCGGTAAGCCAGACTCATTTTGAGCCATTGGGTTCCTATTCATTAGTGTTGACTTGGGTCAACATTTCTCCAAAACGACCTCGTATGAAAATTTTGTCGATTCCATTAAGTGCAGAACGTCATTTCCACTCTATTAGCATTATTGTTTTTTGAATATCGATTTCCGATTGTGCCCGGAATGCCCCGGAGTGTTATCAAAAATTGCAGTTTTTCTGTTGCAGGCCAGCCTTCAGCGAAATCCTACTAAGGCCAGCGCAATTGTGCCTCAGCGTCTACTGCCTTCCAGCGCGATAGCGCCCTCCTAGTGCGATAGCGATGAGGTGCCTGGCCCCCTTCAGCGCCATCGCGCTCCCTTAGCGCCGTTGGCGCTGACCAATTTTCTAGCAGTATTTATTTCTGTCATTTCGTTTTTCCAGCTCTTTCTCTCCAACTTTCTCACTCTAAAATAGAAAATACTCTCCCAAAATTGCTCCAAATTGATTCTAAACCTTGGGGAATCATTTGTTTGTTTATTTTCCGTATTTCTTCGTCTCTTGGTAAGCATTCCCCCTCCTTGAAATTCTCTTGTTCCTTCCTTAAAATTCCACCATTGATGCTCATTCCAAGCTTGGAAATTCTTGTGTAGTGGCTGCTCCTAACTCATGCATGCTTTGTGGGGGGGAAGGATTGTCCGCCTTGGCTTAAATTCCATCTTTGTTGTAAGTAATTCTTGCCTAATTTCCGATTTTATTCTTGAAATTCTATCTTTAAGCCTCATCTTGAGCGGGCTGTTTTGAGCCCCAATTGTTGTCCATTTCCGCTCAATTTTTGAGCATGTGCTCCTGAGATGGTAAGGAACACATGAGTGTTTTATTATTTTTGATTTCGGGTTGTGAGGCCCACGGGCTCATTTGTGACCCAAATTTTGACCCGGCTAATTATAGCAATATGGGTATCGTTAATCTTGTTTTGATGTATAGATTATTATATTAATAGTGGTTTCATAATTTGGAGCTTCTCGGAGTAGTTCAAGCCTGGACAATGCTATCCCCGCAGTTATTCATTGGACGACAGGTAGGTTATGGCTTTCCCTACCTAGACTCTGCGTATATAGGCTATAACTGTATTAATTAGTATCCTTAGGTGGGTTGTTGTAGGTTGGTACCCCAGACCTTGCCCGTCTTTTTTGTCCTTTTACTTCATACATTGATTGTAGTATTTGTGTAGTATTGTATATTACCCTTGTGGTCTTGTATGGCCTTGTATTGACTATGGAACATAGACGGTGGGTGTTTTGGGAATGTCCGCGAGTCCCAGACATAGAGATATCCTTTTAGGCTGGTTATGTCTGCTGAGTAGCTGTTGGGCCTGTGCAGGGCTAATAGGAATTGTTTGTGAGCCGCTGGGCTAACTTATATTTGTGTACGAGCATATCATCCATGAAAAAGGCTTTCCCCTGTATGTTTTACTTTGATTTTTGCTGCGAGCCACTATAGATGGTTTTTCCTACACTTGCATGGCCCCGGGGGCCCATTTTTAGTATAACCGAATGATGACTTGGGATTTTGGATGATTTGACACTTGATTTTCTACTGATACTAGGCTCTGCCAGGGGGAGTACGACACTTGATTTTCTACTGATACTAGGCTCTGCCGGGCTGAGTACTACACTTGATTTTCTACTAATACTAGGCTCTGCCGGGCGGAGTACTACATATGATTTTTTTTACGGATTTAGACCCGGACACGCTCTGGGCACCTTTTGAAAGGGTTGTTGAGACTTTTATTATTGATTTAGACCCGAGTATACTTCGGGCACCCTTTGAGAGGGTCTTCTGAGAATACTACTAGTGTTTTAGACTCGGTTTAATCCCGGGCACACATATTGCATAAATCCGGACTTATTTCCAGATGACATGTTAGAGATTTCACGTCCGTTACTGTATGTGGTCAGGGACCTCCATAGGCCCTCCGTTACGGGGCCTCGATAGGAGTTGGGTGCACCGGAGGAGAGGTATACGGTGTAGGATAAGGTATAGCAGGCACGTCCCACCATGTGTCCTCCTACCGAAGTGCCGGGAAGAGGTGCATACAGGGTTACTATTACCGGTCCCATCATAATATCATCATGCATATTTCACTCGAATTCCACCCTTATTTGTTGTGTGTTCAGTGTACGCTCCGATTGTATGGGCGGTCAGAGGGTTTGTTTTCACTTGATTGCATTCCTCGGTTGTATCAGAGGCTATTGGGACTGTAGGTAGATTATATTTACTCCTGTCTTTATTTAGAGCTTGTCATGGCTTACAGTTCTGGTGGCTTAGAGGTTATTAGCCTGTTGAGGCTCTGATTGTGTGATTTGATTATTGAGGGAGCTAGGGAGTCCTATCTTATTGAGGCACTTTTGTGTGGCCTTCTGAGCAGAGTGTGAGTTTATGGTTCCATCCTTATGAGGATTTGAGTAGTGTCTCTCGGTTATTTTGGTTTAGTGGTTCCATCCAAAGTTGATATTTGCAAGGTTGATCTCTGTTTATATTATCTTTGAAGTTGGATTCGTTGTATTTTTTCCTTTAGTATATTGATCCCTTCGTGAGTATATGAAGTTTCTCCCTTCCTTCCTTTTACTTGAGGTTACCGGTATACTGCCATGTCTTTTTTCTTCCTTACACCTGTGTTTCTGTGTTATGTATATATTTGTGCTAGCATGTATTCTTGTAACTCTTGGGTGATTGTTCCTTGTGATTGTTCCTTTTGCTTCTTTCTTGCTTCTGTGAGTGCTTTCTTGTGTTCTTCTTATTACTGTTTTTATATCTTATATGCGCTCAATCGACTGATGATACCTACTGAGTACCCATTGTCTTGGTGCTCATACTACACTTCTGCACTTTTTGGTGCAGATATTAGTTGAGCTTTCACCATTGATCGCGTTGGAGACTCGTGCAGCTTTTGGACATCGAGACTAGGGTGAGCACCTACCGATCGGGGCTTGTCTACATCTCATCTTTTGTAGTGTTACTCCGTGTATTTCCGGAGATATATTTATATTGTATTTTGTTACTTCTGGCACTTGTATCCCATTAGAAGCTTCTGTACTATCGATACCAAGTCTTGGGGTTGGTGTAGTATCTTTGTATATATATTTTGGGTTGTTGCTTCTGCGTGTATTGTCTTTACATTCAGCTTCCACTTATTTCTGCTTGTTGTGCGTAATTAGTTAGGTGGTAGCCCATTACTAACCATTTCGGGCTACGGGTATTGGTTCGCCTACTGGGGGGTTGTAGGTGCCGTCATGATCTGAGAAATAGGGTCATGACAGCTTGGTATCAGAGCCCTAGGTTCACCAGTGTCGTGGTACAGAGGCAAGTGGCTACGTAGAGTCTCGCGGATCAGTACGATAACGTCCGTATCCCATCTGCAGGAGGCTACAAGACATTGTTAGGAAAACTTTCATCTTCTTGGCTCCTTATCATGCGTTCCTGGATCTATGGACTTCTAAACTTTGGTTGTTTCATTCCTTCTCAGATGCCTAAGACGAGTTCGACAACGATTGGTGTCGAGGCTTCTGTGCTTGTTGCTTCAGTGCTTCCGTCGGTGCCAGGACTTTAGAGTGAGAGTTTGTCGCATCAGATAGGGGGTGTGGGGCCATCCTAACCTCCGATTAGATTTATAGCGACCCTAGTTCTTCAAGGCACTGTGGCCAGGACTCTGAGTCCTGTAGTGGGTGTTTCAGTACTCGGTTCTTCCAGTTCTTCAACAAGGCTGTCTGTGGGTATCGGAGTATGAGGCAAGATTTTATGACATGGTTAGGCATACTGCTAGGGCTGTACCTTCAGAGTTTGATAGGGTTCAGAGTTTTGTTGGAGGTTTGATTTCACCACTCCGTTTGGCGACCGAGCATTTGGTTACTGTTGGGACGACCTTCCTTCAGGTAGTGGATTATGCTTGGGATATTGAGGGTTTATGCCATGAGGATTATGGAGGTAGTTCTAAGAAACGTCATTGCCAGGACAGTTCTTGAGGTTCTCAGACTCGAGGTAGGAGGTTCTCTACCCGAGATAGGTTCCATTGCTTCTTATCCACCCAGCCAATTTTAGTTACTCCACAGGTTCTAGAGAGTGGTTGTGTAGGGCATGTTAAGCAGAGTGGGCAGGGTATGGATCATATTCTCCAGGATTTGCCTTCAGAGTGTGCAGGGCGTGGTGGCCAATCAGGTCCAGTAGTATCATCCCGTCAGACTCCACTTGGTAAGGCTTGTTATTGGTGCAGGGAGCGTGGGAACTTAGTTAGGGATTGTCCCGCGATTCTCCCCCCCAGTCAACAGGGTCAACATGTGTTACCTCCCAGGGCTTTAGTGCCACCAGCAAGAGGTGGAGTACAGGGTAGTAGGGGTGGTCCCCAGGCAGCGAGAGATAGTGTGCAGGGTTGTGGCGGTGGTCCCCAGATGGTTAGAGGTGACTTTTAGCTAGGTAGTTCAGGTATTCGTCCAGAGTCGGCAGGCACCGTGCATCGGAATAGAGCTTTTTTGGGTTGCTATAGTTGTGGGGTGATGGGGAATTATACTAGAGACTGTCCCTGGTGAGGGACGGTTGAGCCCTCTGCTTTGACTACTCAGTCCAGAGCTAGATCCCGTCAGTCCGATGCCCCTCTTGGTGGGCTCGAGTTTGAGGTTCCTGATATCATTTCTCTAGGTTAGGCTTTTGCTACCTTTGGCTTATGATAGTTCTCCTCGCATTGCGATCCTATCCCTTCTGTCATTTATTTGCTTATATGCCTACCTGCTACCTATTTAGTTGTTTAATTCCTGAATTGTAGTATCTATGTGTTGTTTTATTGGTAGTTTATTCTTTAGTAGTGGATGGGGGTGAGTTAGCCTTGTGAGGTGTTTTACCCAGATTGTAGCTCGTGGGTAGTTCTTGTTAGCTTCTTTTCTGGTTGGTTTTGCTTCCAGCTCCATTGCGACTCTAGGCTTGTGTTGAGTCCTCCCTCTTGAACAGTCCTAGATGGTTGTTGCCTAGGATATTATCTGGCGTGGCTAGATGTTCTTGTTTTGGTTTTGTGTTACCGGTAGTTATGCCGGAGTTGAGATTTTGCCTTAGTTAGGAGATACTAGTTATGCTAGCATGCATAGATTAGTGTGGTCTCTCGAGTGTTTAGAGTAGACCCTCTTTGTTTGATCAGCTTAGGAGGTTGGCAGGTATGTGGGTTGTTCCCATAGTCTCCTCCAGTTTCTTATTCTTTGGGTTGTCTTGTTGTTTTCTCAGTTCCTGTTGGAATGAATCCTGATCGTAGTTCTCTGGTTGAGCTTTTGAGTGTGGGATGGTGGTTGATTCCTAATGGTAGCCTCGTGGCTGGGTTGGACTCGTAGCATTTTGGGTGAGTTGGGCCTCTGGCCCATTCTTCTCCTACTTCATTAAGTTTGACAGTGTTGAGGTGCGAACTAAGGTAATGGCCCCAGATTCTTATTTGAGAAAGGATTTGTAAGGTTTAGCATGTGCTAAGGAAGGATTCATTTAGTTGAAAAAAGAGGGAGATGAATCCTTATTCATTCTTGTGGGTTTTAGTAGTTGACTGAGGTGACGATGGAGGTTTGCTTTGGTTTGTGTGTTGGTGATTTGGTTCGGCCTTTTACAAATTGCAGAAAACCATCGATTCGTTTGAGATCTCAATAGCAGTTGTGGTTTTAGCAACTTGCATATTTAAGCCTAGTTGACTTCGGTTCCTATGTGTTCATTGGCAGCATACGGATTTGACAAAGGCTCTGGTTGGCAATTTCAAAGTTGGGTTTCAAAAATCATGGGCTAGCAAACTATTCCAGATGGTTCGCGGTTGTTTGTTTGGGTTGCAGCTTCTTGGGTTGGAAGGCACGGGGTTCGAACAACTCAACTTACCTATTTTTCGTTATAGGGTTCCAGTATTGGTTAGACTCGACTAGTATGGGCTAGAAGTTTGGTATAATATATGCTTCGAAATGGTTAGTTGTGTGTAGATCCAGAAGAGCGATTGATTCGAGTCAAAGGGGTGAGTTGAAGTTATATGCAAATTTCTGTGACTAGATGGCAACTTTGGACGCCAGACACCTTTTGCTTTGCCTTTGAGGTGTTTTGACTTGATATTGATGGCATGGTGGACTTCTTCCCGAGGTGAGCTTGGTAAGATAACTTCAAAATAGAATGGTGTTCGAGAAATTTAGAGTTGCAGCAGTGTTCTTAGAGTATGGAGCTTAGCTGATAATTACAGACTTCGTGGTAGGCTTATTACTCTACTTGCAGGATCTTGGTTTTGGTTTGGGTTTGTTGGGCAGGTTGCCCTGGTTCATTCGTTTCTAGTTGATTCAGACTTGACATGGTGCAGCGAAGTTGGGTTCATTCTACTGTTTGGAGGTTTGTCCGCCAACATAGGGTGTTCATACATGGCTTTCCTTACCCTGGTGTGCAAACTTCAGTTGGGCTCAAATGGATTGTTCAGTTCGGTTTTGTTATCGAGCTTGATGTTAGAGAAAGTGTTAGTTCGTTGGTTGATGGCAAGTTGGGCCAGGTAACTTCAATATTAGGTTATGTGCTTTGAGTTGTTATCTTGGATGGAAAAAGTTAGTAGACTATAGCTTGACTTTGACAGAACTCAAGTAAAAAGGGTGGCTTCATTCGTGACAGAATATAAGAGGGAACTGTGGATCTCCGGCATGTCAGTTGATGCTTCCAGGGTGGTTGAGTGTTCCACTTGTATACAACTTCCTGTTATGGTACAAAGGATTCAGTTTCGAATAAAAGGGTTTTGCAAATCAGCTGGTTCATGAGTTAGAGTTTTGGGTTGAAAGATTTTTGGGTAAACTTGGTTGTGGTTTCGAAGATTTGAGTTTTGTGCATTGATCACCTTGCTTCTCTAGTTTTGGTTTGGTGTCGGTGCTTACCGGTTGAGATTCTCGAGGTTCAGTTTGGGTTGGCAGTCCCTTGGAGTTTTAAAGTTGAGTTTGGAATCTAGCTTGGCTAGTAATGAGTTTTAGGCTTAGTTGCATTCATTAGTTC
This sequence comes from Jaltomata sinuosa, assembly GCA_003996215.1. Taxonomy (NCBI): domain Eukaryota; kingdom Viridiplantae; phylum Streptophyta; class Magnoliopsida; order Solanales; family Solanaceae; genus Jaltomata; species Jaltomata sinuosa. The sequence continues at coordinate 51,901 of QJPP01000786.1, forward strand.
TGCTGGGGTGTCATCCGGTCGAAGAGGCTATTCGGGTTGTCCGAGAGAATAGTGCGGGCTTTATATCTTTTGTTCTTTTAATCTCTAGTCTTTCCTTCTTTCCTGACTTTCGTGGTTAAAAGTCTTTTTAGTAGTGGATGATGTAATGACCCTTCCGGTCATTTATGCATTTTTGCCTTTTTTGTACTGTTAGAGCTCTCCTATAGCGACACCAAGTCATTTATGGATCGCTGGGACCGGTAGTTAGGTTCCCTGGTCATTCCTTTGGTCGTTTTGTCCATTTGCCTTTTGTAGAGCTTTAAACTTGGAATGTCGTTGACTTTAGTCAACATTCCTAGCTAACATGCTCGGAATTGAATTCTGACAGTTCCGTTAGCTCCGGAGCGATGAGTTTGGTCGAGTTGGACCTTTAGCTGAGGCCTGAGAACTTCTGGTGTGTGTTTGGTGTTGTTTTCTCTGTTTTTAGGCTATTTGGAGTGAAAGTGTACCTTCGGTTGACTTTCGATGATCGGAGTGTCGGATTCGAAATCCGACGATTACATCAGCTCCGAAATGTTGAGTTTGGGTCCCCGATAATCCAGACTCATTTTGATCCTTTGGGTTCCTATTCGTTAGTGTTGACTTGGGTCAACATTTCTCCGAAATGACCTCGTATGGAAGTTTCGCCGATTCTGTTGAGTCCAAAACGTCGTTTCCACTCTATTAGCATTATTGGTTTTTGAATATTGGTTTTTGATTGTGCCCAGAATGCCCCGGAGAGTTTTCAAAAATTGTAATTTTTCTGTTGCAGGCCAGCCTTCAGTGCAATCGCGCCAAGGCCAGCGCAATTGCGCCTCAGCTCCTGTCGCCCGCCAGCGCGATAGCGCCCTCCTAGCGCGATAGCGCCGTTGGCGCTGACCATTTTTCCAGCAATATTCATTTCTGTCATTTCATTTTTCCAGCACTTTCTCTCCAACTTTCTCACTCTAAAACAGAAAATACTCTCCCACAATTGCTCCAAATTGATTCTAAACCTTGGGGAATTATTTGTTCGTGTATTTTCCGTGTTTCTTCGTCTCTTGGTAAGCCTTCCCCCTCCTTTAAATTCTGTTGTTCCTTCCTTAAAATTCCACCATTGATACTCATTCCAAGCTTGGAAATTCTTGTGTAGTGGCTGCTCCTAGCTCGTGCATCATTCGTGGGGGTGAAGAATTGTCCGCCTTGGCTTAAATTCTATCTTTGTGGTAAGTAATTCTTGCCCAATTTCCGATTTTATTCTTGAAATTCTATCTTTAAGCCTCATCTTGAGCGGGTTGTTTTGAGCCCCAATTGTTGTCCGTTTTCGCTCAATTTTTGAGCATGTGCTCCCAGGATGGTAGGGAACACATTAGTGTTTTTCGTTTTCGGTTTTGGGTTGCGGGGCCCAAGGGCCCGTTTGTGACCCGAATTTTGACCCAGCTAATTATAGCAATATGGGTATCGTTAGTCTTTTTTTGTCGTTTAGATTATTGTATTAATAGTGGTTTCATAATTTGGAGCTTCTCAGAGCAGTTCGAGCCTAGAAAATGCTGTCCCCGCAGCTATTCGTTGGACGACAGGTAGGTTATGGATTTCCCTACCTAGACTCTGCGTATATAGGCTATAACTACATTAATTAGTATCCTTGGGTGGGTTGTTATAGGTTGGTACCCCACACCTTGCCCGTCTTTTCTATCTGTGTACTTCATACGTAGATTGTAGTATTCGTGTAGTGTTGTATATTACTCTTGTGGTCCTGTGTGGTCTTGTATTGACTCTAGAACATAGAAGGTGGGTGATTTGGGAATGTCCGCGAGTCCTGGACATAGAGATATCCTTTTAGGCTGGTTATGTCTGTTGAGTAGCTGCTGGGCCTGTGCAGGGATGATAGGAACTGTTTGTGAGCCTCTGGGCTAACTTATATTTGTGTACGATCATATCATTCATGAAAAAGGATTTCCCCTGCATGTTTTACTTTGATTTTAGCTGCGAGCCACTATAGATGGTTTTTCCTAAACTTGCATGGCCCCGGAGGCCCATTTTTGGTATAACCTAATGATGACTTATGATTTTGGATGATTTCACACTTGATTTTCTACTGATACTAGGCTCTGCCCGGCGGAGTACTACACTTGATTTTCTACTGATACTAGGCTCTGCCGGGCGGAGTACTACACTTGATTTTCTACAAATACTAGGCTCTGCTGAGCAGAGTACTACATCTGATTTTCTTACGGATTTAGACCCGGTCACGCTCTTGCACCCTTTGAGAGGGTTGTTGAGATTTTTATTATTGATTTAGACCTGAGTATACTTCGAGCACCCTTTTAGAGGGTCTTATTAGATTACTACTACTGTTTTAGACCCGGTTCAATCGCGGGCATGCATATTTGAGATTTAACCACTGGCTTGAACCCAGACTTATTTCCGGATGACATGTTAGAGATTTCACGTCCATTACTGTATGTGGTCAGGGAACTCCATGGTCCCTCTGTTCCGAGGCCTGGGTAGGAGCCGGGTGCGCTGGAGGAGGGGTATATAGTGTAGGATGAGGTATAGCTAGCACGTCCCAGCGTGGGTCCTCCTACAGAAGTGCCAGGAAGAGGTGCATATAGGGTTACTATTACCAGTCCCATCATATCATCATCATGCATATTTCACTCGGATTCCACCCTTGTTTGCTGTGTGTTCAGTGTACGCTCTGGTTGTATGGGCGGCCGGAGTGTTTTTTTAACTTGATTGCGTTCCTCGGTTGTATGGGCGGCTGTTGGGACTGTTGGTAGATTATATTTACTCCTGTCTTTATTTAGAGCTTGTCATGGCTTACGGTTCTGGTGGCTTAGCGGTTATTAGCCTGTTGAGGCTCCGGTTGTGCGATTTGATTATTGAGGAGGCTAGGGAATCCTATCTTATTGAGGCACTTTTGTGTGGCCTTCTAAGCAGAGTGTGAGTTTCTCGTTCCATACTTATGAGGATTTGAGTAGTGTCTCTCAGTTATTGTGGTTTAGTGGTTCCATCCTAGGTTGATATTTGCAAGGTTGATCTTTGTTTATATTATCTTTGAAGTTGGATTCGTTGTATGTTTTCCTTTAGTATATTGATCCCTTCTTGAGTATGTGAATTTGCTTCCTTCCTTCCTTTTACTTTACCAGTATACCGCCATGTCTTTCTAAACTCTCTCCTTTTATATATACTATTGTTTCAAGGATTCCAGGTGCGTTCTTCTTCCTTACACCTGTGTTTCTGTGTTATGTATATGTTTATGCTAGCATGTATTCTTGTAACTCTTGGGTGATTATTCCCTGTGCTAGTTCCTTATGCTTCTTCCTTGCTTCTGTGACTGCTTTCTTGTGTTCTTCTTATTACTATTTTATATCTTATATGCACTCAGTCGGCCGATGGTACCTACTGAGTACCCGTTGTCTTGGTGCTCATACTACACTTCTGCACTTTTTGGTGCATATATTAGTTGAGCTTTCGCCATTGATCGCGTTGGAGACTCGTGCAGCTTTTGGACATCGAGACTAGGGTGAGCACCTGCCGATCGGGGCTTGTCTACATCTCATCTTTTGTACTGTTACTCTGTGTATTTTTGGAGATAGATTTATATTGTATTTTGTTACCTCTGGCACTTGTATCTTGGGGTTGGTGTAGTATCTTTGTATATATATTTTGGGTTGTTGCTTCTGTGTGTCTTATCTTTACATTCAACTTCTGTTTATTTTTGCTTGTTGTGCGTAATTGGTTAGGTGGTAGCCCATTACTAACCGTTTTGGGCTACGGAGATTGGTTCACCTACTAGGGGGTTGTAGGTGCCATCATGACCTGAGAAATCAGGTCGTGACAATATCTATGAAATTGCTTCCATGAACTATAATGTTAATTGTGAAAATCCATTATTTTCTGTGAACTTATATTTGTGAGCCAATTGGGGTTATTTTATGAATTTAATTATGTTCGTTCAAGTAAATTTAATTCAAACTCCTGAACTCCTATTAATTATTTTTCTATGCTCATAGCTATTCGATTCTATGAGCTCCTTAATTTTTTTATGAAGAGTATGATTTATGAAACAATATGATTTGAGCCAAGGGCTCCCCTCCATGACTTATAAATTATGATTTGAAATTAAGGCCCCCCTACATGACTTATGAACTATTATTTGAGTCAAGACTCCATGATATGATTTTTTATCGGTTAAATTTGAGTCCCTCATTGATCTAGGACCAGGGGATTAATGGAGTCTCCCATTTCAATTGGGGCTAGGGTGCTCAACCAGAGGCCACCATTTAATATGGGGACAGGGTGCTCACACAACTGTCTATATACACGTGTATTTAGGTTGGTCTGTCCAAAAAGAAACTCCATCATGAAAGATATGCATTTATGATTTTCATATTTCATTCAGGCTATAAATATGTGCTTTTGAGTTGTCCTTCTGATTTAACTATATGTCATGTTTCATTTAGCCAATTTGCATACAATACATTCTATATACTTACGCTATTTGGTGCTGCATCTTTTAAAAGATGCAGATTAAGGTATTTAGGATGATCGAGTAATATGTTAAGTTGTACGTTTAGCTATCGGTGAGATCCTTTCATTCTTGGAGCATAATTAGTTAGTTTAAGCTTTTCTTAAAGTTTATGGTTCATACCAGGGCTTTTCCCAGTAAACAATATTCATTCATGTAGAGATTTTAAAGATGGTCAGTTAGTATGCTCTTATATCATGTATTCCAGTTTTGACCTTTGTGTCACTTTATGAACTTAAAATTATGATATATGATAGTACTTTATTTTGAAATATTTATTGTCTTTTGTTCAATGTATATTTCAAATATTTTAAATTATTCATTCTGCTTATGTCTAGACGAATGCTCTATGTTCATTCCATGTTATGGGTTTGCTCGATTCAGCAATGGCATTGGGTGCTGACTATGCCCAAGGTCTAGGCTTAGGGCATGATAAACTTGGTATCATAGTACTAAGTTCAAGAGTCCTAGGATGTCTATGAAGCCGTTTCTAGAAGAGTCTTAATTATGAGTGTGAACTGCTCCACACTTATAATTTGGAGGCTACAGGGCATTTAGGAGATGTTTTTCATTCTTTCATACTCTAGGTATCATGTAATTAAGTTGTGCCATAAGTAACTTGTTCAGATTCGTGCGTTGCTCAAACTCCTCCTACTATGCCTCATTTTTGAGGTGATGGAAGTAGTAAAGCTTAGATTACTATCGATGCGGTGCTCCTAAATAGATCTATCAGAAAGTTAAGAGACTGCACAAGGGCTTGAGAGGAGACCAACAATGCGTCTAACTCTACTGATTCAAAAGCGTACACTCTCATTTATATGAATAGTACATTTGAGCCTACAGTAGAATGTGCTCTCAGACCCGTTCAAAACTTTTTTGCAGATGACACCTTTAATGGGGAAAGTATGTCTCTAAATGCTTGGATAGTGTTGCCACTTAAGAGATAGTGTAATTTTGGGTGTTGTAAGCCATAGGTAGTAGAATAATCCTAGAGCCAGAAATATGAAGTCAGAGGTGTAGAAGTCTAAGGTGGGGATAATGATTGATTAAAATATGTAGTTAGAGTCATGTATCTATAATTAAGAGTACAATGAGATGATATGTCCTTAGGTGATGACTAAGATATATAAGAGTTGTGAAGATTTCATGGTAGTATGTAGACAAAGAGTTGCTTGTTAAGATAACTCAAAGTATATCCAAACTAGGGAAAGAGATCAAAATGGCAAGTTATTGTGTTAGTGAAGATCAAGTATAGTTGTGAACGAAAGGATAAAGTAGTCAGGAATTGTCAGATTTTGGCTATACTTTGTGATTTTGAAGAGAGAACCCCATGATATCCGCAGGGTTATAAATCTAGTTTAGGCAAAGGATGTATAGTGAATTATTAAGGGTAATATCAATGTTGTGAAAAGGAAATGTGCTTGTAGGCTGCCATTATATATATTATACGATTAAGATTGACTACTTATTCATGAAATTTTAGTGGACTAGTGATTCTTGATTTTAGTTTAGTAGCTACAATTTTGAGTAGTATAAACGTATAAGTGTTCTCATTCATGTTTAGTACTAGACACTAAGCTTGAACTGTGGATAATCACCATGATGAAAAGAATGGCAGTATGAGGATGATAATGTTAGTTTTGGGATTTGATGTAGTAGGTTGGATATAGTGTGTGCAAGAGTTCAAGTCTATAACTTATGAAAAGTGAGAAGCCGTAGGTATGATATATGTGGGCTCTAGATGAATACGTGAATGGAGGCTAAGACATTAGATATAAAGTAAATCTTAAGAATTTTAAGAGAAGATATGTGCTCTAGAAGAGATATAATAGGTGAGATTCTAAGCTTCTAAATACTGTGTGTGCTCTAGAAGAGATATTGTCGATGAGATTCTAAGCTTCTAAATACTGTGTGTCCATAGTTTAATATTATTGAGTTGTATAAGGTCGAGAGATGCTAGGAAAGTATTATATGGTGTTCCTAAGAGATGAATCGAGGGAATTATAGATAAGGCGGTCGATTTGAGTCTCTTGATATAAGTTTTAACCCTTTTGAATTGGATGGATAGAGAATTAAAGGTATGATGTTAGTAAGACAGTAAGAGTATGAGTGTTATAGTGTTAGTTTTGAGGAAAATAGGAAGTTAAGAGGTATCCCGGAAAGAAGTTCTAGAAAGAATGTTAGTATCTACCGATGTAGTCTTCAAAGGGGAGTTTAGCATTCATGTGTAAAGTGATAACCCGACCATGCAGAGTTATTTGATTATAACCCAGTTTAGGGAGGAGGACTGTAGACTTAGAATATCAACTTTGAGCTGAGGGGGAGATGATAACGTGCAAGTTAGGTCTTGAGATTCTAGTAGGAGAGGGTTCCAGAAAAGGTAATGATGGGATATCGATCTATTCTTATCCTAGTGCATTCCTGGGGCATTAGTAAAATTACACTCTTCTCATGTTTTATGTATTTTTGCGATGTCCATGACTAAGGTTCATGCACTTCATGTAAATTCAGGTCTATCCTTAGTTCCTAGAATGAGAAGCAACTGCTTCAAACAACGATCCTAATATTATTCTATGAATTCAAGTCTTATGTTATACAACTCTTGATACAGGAAATCACGTCTCACAGTATTCTAAGTCCTATGTCACGACCCGCAATTGGGCCATGATGGCGCCTACTATACCTCCCAATAAGCAAGCCAAAATTTACGACAAATACTACCATTAAAGATAAAAATATATAACCAGAATCAAGGATAATGATAAGAACGGGCCACAAATATAGATATATACAAAATGGTACAAAATATACAATCGATCCCGAAAGAAACAAGGAAAGACAAGGTATATATATATATACAAAAGAAACAAACCCTGAACCTGGTTTCACCGGTATAAGAGACTCTAAGTACGGGAATAAGGCTATACAAGATTCAACTGACTATCAAAATACAAAATAATGACAATAAGTACAAGAGGTAAAGTGGTAAATCTTCGAACGCCTGGAGCTCACTGATGAATGCTCAAATCATGCTCTCCAAGTAGGAGGCCACCACAATCATGCAACAAAACAAAGTTTATAATCCCAATGAGTGTCGGGGTCATACCCAAGGGACTTGGGGTAGCTAAATAGAGATTGTATCGAATTAAGTTCAAAGCGAGAGTAAATGCTCAAAATAAAAAGTAAAAGGATGGGGGAATTGGGATGTTGTCACTACAATTACAATTCAATTAAAAAGAAATAAAATGAAAGCGGGTGTACCAAGTTGATTAGACAACTAGGGATGCATATCCGATGGGGCTTTAGTTATGGGATAGAGTGATTATCAATTCATACTTATTCTCACTTAATGACATGAAGAGCATTGGTCATGGTAAGAATTGCTTATCTTTCGATCAACAATCTTATATCCGATGATCTCGGCTAGAGCATCATCGGTGTGATCAATAAACAACCAATCTAAGCTTGGGGAGGTCACACTTTCTCTAGCTTAGACCCTTAAATGGGAGAATCCATCTATAAGAGCTATCTCTAGACTCAAATCTGAGTGAAATCCCAAGTTTCCACTAGTATTTTCACATCCGAAACCATGAAATCCTTTCTTAAGCAATCACATAGTCAAGTAATAAAAATTAATATTTGCAACCACCAATTTTAGGATTAAAACTTGGTGAAATTACTAGACCCATATCAATTAAGCAATTATAAGCAAGAATAAATAACACCCACACCCATTTGTTAAGCACCCATAATTAATACACCCCTAGAAAAGAGAATTTAGCCACTCATAGCAAGAGAGAAAGAGATACCAGCTGGGAAATTCAAAATCTCTTCCATTAGAGCTGAATCTCAAGTTCTAGATTCAACTTGAGCAAAAAAGTGTTAACCAAGAGAATTAGATTGAAACCCTCTTCTCAATGGAGGTGAAAAATTTAGTCTCCAAGCAAAAAGCTCTTGAAAATATTCAGGAATATGAAAGTTATTTACAATTGTGCCTAAATAGGCCTTTTATAGTTTCCCAAAATGTCACTAAAAATAGGACAAAATTGCCCTCCAGGAGGTGTACGACGCGACGTACAGTTTGCACGTTGTGATGTGTGCGTTGCACACTGCCTTCAATTGAACCAGTGACTTCATCTATCTTTGGGAGCTTCGTGCGAAGGGGGTGCGGTTCGCACCTTGAGATGTGCACGTCGCACAGTGATCGCACCCCTTAACAAACTCTTCAGTGACTTTTGCAGCTCTATACGGAGGAGGTGCAGTTCGCACCTAGGCTTGTGCGTGTCGCACGCCCACCGCATCTCCAGTCAGAATCTTCAGCTTTTTTGAACACTTCACACTTCACTCCTTTTGAGCTCTTTTTGGGTCCATTTCCTTGTTTATCATCATCTATCAAAAGTACCTGCATAGAAATCAATAAAGGCCATAAGAACCTCTAAATCTATTGAAAACATAGCAATAATTCATGGATATGAGCTCAATAAGTTGGTAGATTACCGACTTATCAAACTCCCAAACTTGAACTATTGCTTGTCCTCAAGTAAGATAATCACAAGGTTAGGAATGAATTATGCTCTTGGCTCAATCAAGGCACAAAAGACTAATCTACACTAAAAATTAAGAAAAAGAATAAATGAAAGACTCAAACAACGACCCAACTATTATGCTCATCTCAATTTGAACCACCACAAATTCAAGGCAATTGATCATTTCAAAACCTTTTCCAAAAGGACATCATTTCTCATTTAAAATAAAGGGAATTTTGCCATTCAAAAAAAGACATTTAAGCTTCTCAAGTCATTGGCATGGACCGTCAAGGTTTGCCTCGAGATTTGCCACACAACTTGTCTCATTCATTCCCCTCAATTGTAATAGAGACTCTATGTTTCAATTCGAGTGCATGATGCCACTCACACAAGAGAGAATCCCACTCACAATCATTCAATTCATAAAACATGGGATTATAGGAGAACCAAGAAGACTCTCACTCTCTCAAGGAAGTTCAAGTGCACACGCGTTGAACCATAGGCTTGCCCTTCATGTATATCGCCACTAATGTAGGGTAGCCAAGCTCGGAATCACCAAGGACTTGCAGGTTACGATGTTGGCTAGGTCTAAGGTGAGAATATTATTTGGTTCAAGTGACTATACCTCCCTAATGCTCTTTGTTCTTATTTCGAACACCGCTCACATTTTCAATTTCAACTTCACCTTATTTCTCCCTCACACAACCCAAGATTCTCCTTGTTAACTCATAATCATTCAACTCCTTATATCACCTTCACTTGGTTGCACCTATTTTTTCTTTTCAATTTTGCTCATTAGATTGATCTTTTGGAACAATTTTCAATTCGAATTTAAGGTGCTACCTTGCACTTGAAGTGCACTTATTTTCTTCTCCTTATTTGATCACATGCACCCCCAAACTTAGGCATTTGCCTATGTTATTTTTTGTCCCCCCCCCAACTTAGGCTTTTAGCCTACATTTCATTTCTAAGAAATTAGGGAGGATGGGTGCCAAAATAGAGGTTCCAAAAAGGCCAAGGTGTTACAAGGTGCCAAAGAACGGTCACAAGCTCAAAAGGGGTTCACTAGGATTTGATGTCGTGGGAAGTCATTTGGGTGAAGTGGCTATTCAAAAGGGCCTAAGACCATCTTCCAAGCTCGGCCACACCTAGAATTTTTCCTTGAATCACATTCGGGGCAAGTTCTAGATGACACTTATGCACAGGAATCAAGGTAAAGCCTCACCACACAAGGCATCATGCCACAAGACTTCTTTCATTAGTCTCACAATCAATTGGGGCAAATTATTTTTGACAAGCTATTCTGAGTTCATTGCACACTCGTTTGTGAGTCAATCAAGCCAAAGCGAGAGTGTGTAAGTCATGACAAGAGAATGCTTTTCCTAAAAAATTCATTACCCTTCTTCCTTTTATTTTCAAATAATTTGCCATGAGAAATTTTTTGGTGGGCCCATTTCGAGACAAGCAACTACGGACTCAATTCTAAACTAAAACTTGGCATTTTCCCTTAAGAAATTCACCTCTCAATCTATCATAGGGAAACACCAACTTGGTTCGACAAACAAAAACAAAAGAGAAGAAAAAGAAAATAATTAAAACTCTTGATCCTTGGGAAAGAACCGTGGTATTAATAAAATCCTCGGAGATTATTTCTAAACTACTATTAACAAGGCGATATTCGAATTGCGCGCTCATGATTAATTTAAGATAAGCCTCGGCGTAGGCCTTTAGCGCATTTGCAAAGAACGGGTAGTAAGACAATGAATCATGTAAGACCAACCCAGCAATACAATCTCAATCAACAAAAATCAAGCCTGGCAAGGGCACAAATAATCTCAAGATAAAAACAAAACATAATCTAAAGGCCCGGCAAGGGCAATAAACATCACAATCATCCAAAAGTACCCGACAAGGGCAAAATAAAATCTAACACAATGTCAACAAGGCCCGACAAGGGCAATAAAATATCTCAAGACCACTCACGGGCACCAACAAAAGCAAGTAAAGCCACCCCCTCCCCATAAAAAGAGCATTGCCCTCAATGCTCATAGTGCAATGGGAATAAGGGGTGGAACTCCCTGGAGGAATAGTCCTCCTCCTCCTCCTCATCATCATCAGCGGCTTCCCCATCAGAGGCTCTCTCACTCGGGACAGCACCACTCTTTCAGGAGTGCGCAGAAAGTGTGGAGTCATGGAGAACCCTCTGAAAATCTGAATCTTGATTATCGCCCAACTCTTGATCCTTATTGCCAGGCAACACCTCATCCGCATAGGCTGCAAACAAGCTATCCAAGGGATCGAGAATGGAATGAGGTAGAGGTAAAGTAGTCAGATCTGCTTTTACCACCGGAGCTTTACCTTTCCCTTTCCAAACATCTTCCCATAATATCATGATTGACCCCTCAATGACATCGACCCTCTTGCATAGTGAGTTCAAGCTATCTACTACCCTCTTTACTGCACTCTTGAAAACCTTATTTATCATTCCGGGTAGTTTAGTGGCTAGGTCCGCAAGCTGCTTCTCATGGTTATGAGTTTTGTCAACCATGTCCTGAAGGTTGCTTTTGGTCATCGAGGGGGCTGGGGCATGTGTACGTGCCTCGTAAGTAGCCCTGGAGGGGGATGAAGCGTCTGCCCTAGCACCAAGCTCATCACTGTCAACCCTACTCAACTGCTCAACCCTTTTCCTCTTAAACCTGAGGGCGTCCCTGTTTATTTTCCTATCAAGGTCGATGGTCCCAATAGCATGAGTGAATTTGTCGCAACTGAGGATAGGGACATCGGCCTTGGCACAAAGCTTAGTAATCAGCACCGGGAAGGGGAAAGAGTCATTTTCTCGATGAGCTTTTCTCCTTATCACCATAGCCGCTATTTCCCCAAAGTTCACATGCTCCCCCATTATAATGGCCGCAAATAGAATGGCACTTTCTTGGGTTATCTTTTGATCATTTTGGGAAGGCATGAAACGGTTGCATATAAGATCATACCAAAGACGAGCCTCGAATATTAGGGACCTTCTTGGAATATCTCCCCCCATAGTGGACCAAAGGAGGAAATCTTGAGCAATGACGGGGGCTGCATCCTGATATGGCTTTGAGTCATCCATCAATTTGGCCATGAGGGTTGGTGCAGGTAAATTGGGTATCCCCAATAGATAGCATTTATGGCAGCGGGGGTGATACTAACTCTTTTTCCTCTGACTATGACTGAACCAGGTTGGGAAATTTCTCCACAGGCCCTTTGTATTCTTTGGAGTCCTATGTAGCTTGATAAGCAATAAAGAATTCCCACACAACTTCCTCATAGTACTCGCCGGGTACATGCTTAAAGGGGTGTCATTCTCGTTCAGCAAATTGCCGGTGCATGTTAGGTAGCTCATCTCCGACTTCTCCTAAGTTAAAACTTTGCTCCTCATTGAATCCTTTATCTTTGTCCCGCTTGTAGAAGGCTTTCATGCCCTCTACCCCAAAGCGGAGACTTGCTTCTTTAGCAACAGACCTTTGCTTAGGTTGGCTTTCTGTGTTTTGCCTGTTTGAAGACATATTCTGCATACAGAGATTGTGAGCTAAAAACAAAAACAAAACCTAAGAAGAAGTTAGCAAACTACAAATGATGGAATGGAACGGATTAGGAAAATAAAGTAGGTTAATGTCGGCTTGTACGGACCACATGCGAAATACACCAGAGAGAGTGCGCGTCGCATGTGCTATCGCACAAGCAAACAGAATCCTACAGGGATTTTCTGTTGAGGTGCGAAGTTGGTACAATTCACATCATCAAAAGTGCATGCCACACCAGGCGTTGCCCCTCAGATCAATGACTTGCCTTTTCTTTTAAACATGGTGTGATTCCTAATGCGACCTGCACATCAAGATCTATGCATATCATGCGAAGCGCACAAAGGCACAATTGAAATTTTTGGTTCCTTGTGTTCTTGTGAATTTCGCATGTGATCCATAGAGCAAGATGTGCGTAGATACTGGGCACCACACAATAACCCAATCAACATTAAACAAGGGGGACAAGGGGTATCATGACCATAACTTCCGGGTACTCAAACTTCCCCTAGATTTTCATTGACACAATAATCAAGAAATAAAGGAACTCAATGACTTCCCTTAAGATGGATGTTACCCCGTCTATCATTGGGAACATTAAGCCCTCACTTGCACATGGATACCCACAATTTTAGCAACAATTATCCCCCTCCCCACACAAGATTATACACCCCAAATAGAATACTCAACAAAAATCATGGGTTTACAATCAGCGAAATTCAGCCTCCATAACAAATTTTCAACAAAAACCTCATGACAAATGACGATTTGCCCTTAAGAATGACATCACCCAATCTATCATCGGGCCAAATCATTGGTTCATCATAAGTGGGTTACTCAGACTTTATCTCACCACATAATTCAAGGCTAAAAATCACTACCAATCAACATGCATTAATAAAATTTAAGTTCTACCAAGTTGGAAGCAAGCAAAAATATCAATTCCACTCAAAATTGGGGACCCAAAATTTTTGGATCTCACCCAAAACCAACATGGTAATTATACTAAGCATGCTTCACAATATAAGTTTCCAACCTTCATAAAAATAAGTATTTAACATTGGGTAACTTACCACAAGTGAAGATTATAAAGATAGGAGTAAAAATTAAAGCCTTTTGTTCTTCAACAATGGTGACCCACGAAACCTTCCCGAAGAGATGACGACGACAGTGGTGATGGAGTGGTGGAGATGGTTGGGTGAGAGAAGAAGGAGATTTTGGAGAAGTTTGAGGGATTTGGAGAAAATTTTGGGAGAGAATTTTGGGAGTTGGAGAGAAAAGATGGTGGAAGTAGGAGAAGAGAGGCAGTTTAAAAAGAGAAAGAAGAAGAAAAGTTGGCCGGGTCATCTCCGGGTCGGGTCGGTCAATGAGTTAGGTCAATTAAATTTCAAACTTATCACTTGTGTGCCACGACATGCGGTTCGCACCAGATAATGTTCGAACCACATGGCGTATCGCACATGCCCCTTTTCTCCCCTGGGTTTGCCCATGCATCTATTTCACCGTGCGATGGAGGTACGATGTGCACTTGGGCTCGTGTGGTCTACACGACCTAGTGCAAGTTGCCTCCAAATTATCAAATTTACTTCAATCATTCTAATTTGGCATACGATAGGCTGTGCAACACGCACAAATGCTTGTGCGGTCCGCACAGTCCACCGCATGACCCCTTTTTGCCCTGCTTTCCCTTGTTCATTTTTCCATTCATGCATTCCTTAAAAAAACACCAAAAGCAACAAAAGATAACCAAAAACAAATAAATAAACGTGGGTTGCCTCCCAAGCAACACTTGATTTAACGTCGCGGCACGACAATACTACCTCGATCAATCATTCTTTGGGTTGGTGATGGTTTCTCTAGGAAACGTCTCTTTCATCCTTGGGTTCATTTGGCTTGAGAGTTGGTTCATTTGGGCCTCAAGATGCTTGATTGAGGCTGAGTGAGAGCTCAAAGTTTGATGAAGTGCTGAAACTTTACTCTTTAGCTCGCTCACTCCCAAATTTATTGTGTCCACCTTTTTGAGAACCAAGGACAACATGTCCTCTAACTTGGATTGGATGGGGTTTCTTTTGCCCAGTTGGTAGGGAGAGTCCTCCTAGTTTGGAGGGATATAGGTATTCAAACTTTGGTGATTGAAACGATCACCATCCTTGTCTCTATCATACCAATTTCTATCTCTTTATTTGTCTAGAATCCAACCTTGGTTCTCTTCCCTAGAGCAATAATACCCAGGACAAGAACCCACCGACATAAAACATAAATTTCCATCAACCACAGTCATGAGATCATCATCACTAGCTTTGATTTATGGTGTACTCACTGCATTCACTGTCTTAGCACCACCAGCACCCATCACATGCTTGGCCATCAAATCAATTTGTGTCATCATTTTGTCCATTGTCTCATCTTGCTCCTCCTCTTTTTCCTTATTTCATTAACCAAGAGGGATGAGGGTCCTTCCAAAGTTGCCACATTCGCTTCTCTTGTATGCCAAGCTTGATTGGTCTTTGTCATTCGCTCTAACAAAGTCGAGGCAATGGGAAAGTCTAAGTCCATGAAAGTACCTCCTCCAAGATTATCATCCACTGACTTATTCATAGAGTTCAATGATCTATTGAAGCTTTGTAGCAGCACATTATTTGACAACTCATGATTTGGACACAAGAAAAGCTTCTTTTTGAACCTTTACCAAACCTCATATAAAGGTTCATCCAGAAGCTTCCTAAAGTTGGTAATATCATATTTTAGCTTCATTATTCAAGATGGAGGAAAGAATCTCGATGTAAATGCCTCAACCAACTTGGCCCAAGATGTGACAGAGTCATCCGACAATTCTTCCAACCACGCTGTGGCTTCCCCCGTCAAGGAAAAAGGGAATAGGCGCAATCGGATGGGCTCTTGGGAGATATGTTGAAAGATGAATGGTTGGAGAATCTCCACAAAATTCTGAATATACTGGTTGGCATCTTCATGTGCTGCTCTACCAAATAGGCCTTTCATTTGGATTAAGTGGAGCATGGTTCTAGTCACATGAAAGACAATATTTCCCACCATGGGGGTTAGGCAGATTTCACCTAAACCCCTTTGCATCATAGGCTCAGCCTTCATAAAGCCGTCAGCACTCTCGTAGTGTTCGGCCTCATTCATAGGCTAGCCTGTTTAATCAACACAAATAATAAACGAAAGTAAAAGAAATAAGTACTCTCAAGGTGACTTCTAAACAACAATAAAAAATAGCTAACAACTCAAGTCCCGGCAACGATGCCATTTTTTATGAATGCTCAAATCGTGCTCTCCAAGTAGGAGGTCACAATGATCGTTCAGCAAAACAAAATTTATAATCCCAACGAGTGTCGGGGTCGTACCCAAGGGACTTGGGGTAGCTAAGTAGAGATTGTATCAAATTGAGTTCAAAGCGAGAGTAAATGCTTAAAATAAAAAGGATGGGGGAATTGGGATGTTGTCACTACATTCACAATTCAATTAAGAAGCAATAAAACAAAAGTGGGTGTACCAAGTTGACTAGATGACTAGGGATGCATATCCGATGGGGCTTTAGTTATGGGTTATAGTGATTATCAATTCATACTTATTCTCCCTTAATGACATGAATAGAATTGATCATGGGTAAAAATTGCTTATCTTTCGATCAACAATCTTATATCCGATGATCTCGGCTAGAGCATCATCGGTGTGATCAATAAATAACCAATCTAAGCTTAGGGAGGTCACACTTTCTCTAGCTTAGACCCTTAAATGGGAGAATCTATCGGTAAGAGCTATCTCTAGACTCAAATCTGAGTGGAATCCCAAGTTCCCACTAGTAATTTCACATCCGAAACCATGAAATACTTTCTTAAGCAATCACATAGTCAAGTAATAAAAATTAATGTTTGCAACCACAAATTTTAGGATTAAAACTTGGTGAAATTACTAGACCCATATCAATTAAGCAATTATAAGCAAGAATAAATAATACCCACACCCATTTGTTAAGCACCCATCATCAATACACCCCTAGAAAAGAGAATTTAGCCACTCATAGCAAGAGAGAAAGAGATACCAGGTGGGTAATTCAAAATCTCTTCCATTAGAGCTGAATCTCAAGTTCTAGATTCAACTTGAGCAAAAAAGTGTTAACCAAGAGAATTAGATTGAAACCCTCTTCTCAATGGAGGTGAAAAATTTAGTCTCAAAGCAAAAAGCTCTTGAAAATATTCAGGAATATGAAAGTTATTTACAATTGTGCCTAAATAGGCCTTTTATAGTTTCTCGAAATGTCACTAAAAATTAGGATAAAATTGCCCTCCAGGAGGTGTACGACGCGACATACAGTTTGCACGTTGTGATGTGTGCATTGTACACTGCCTTCAGTTGAACCAGTGACTTCAGCTATCTTTGGGAGCTTCGTGCGAAGGGGGTACAGTTTGCACCTTGAGATGTGCACGTCGCACAGTGATCGCACTCCTTAACAGAATCTTCAGTGACTTTTGCATCTCTGTGCGGAGGAGTTGCTGTTTGCACCTCGGCTTGTGCGTGTCGCATGGCCACCGCATCTCCAGTCCAAATCTTCATCTTTTTTGAACACTTCACACTTCACTCCTTTTGAGCTCTTTTTGGGTCCATTTCCTTGTTTATCATCATCTTTCAAAAGTACCTGCATAGACATCAATAAAGGCCATATGAACCTCTAAATCTATTCCAAAACATAATAATAATTCATAGATATGAGCTTAATAAGTTGGTAGATTACTGACTTATCACTCACTATGATCCAAACACTAACAGGTCATGAACGAGCAGATAATCAGCAGGGATGAATCGTACTAGGTATGAGAAGTTGGCTATGGATGGTTTCAGGAGAGGTAGAGGTAGATCAAAGAAATATTGAGGAGAGGTAATTCGACATGATATGGCACAGTTGCAGCTTACCGAGGACATGACCCTAGATAGGAAGGTGTGGAGGACGCGAATCAGGGTAGGAGGCTAGTAGGTAGGAGTGCTTTTGGCTGGATTTTCCGGACTAGTAGTCGTAGTGCTATACTTGTAGTTTCTTGTTCTTGTATTTCTCGTAGTATTATTTAGTGGTAGTGTTGCTCTGTTACTATCTGTTGTTTGTTACTACCTATTGTCTCTTGTATATCTATTACGTCCTTTCTAGGCTGTTTTAAACTATTTTTTTCTTGAGCCAGGGGTCTATCGAAAATAGCTTCTCTACCTCACCTCTGAGGTAGTGGTTCGAACTACGTATTCTCTACCCTCCCCAGACCCTATGTTGTGGGAATATACTAGGTATGTTGTTGTTGTTGTTGTATGACTCGTACTAGGTGCTGCATCAGAAAAAAATGCAGAAATATAGTATGGTTACCAAAACACGGGGTACTCAGTAGGCATCATAGGACGACCGAGATCAGAAGATAATATACAATATAAGAGACATAAAAGTAAAAAATAAATTGAAAACTAACCTAGAGTATCGTACATAACAAGACACAAGGGAGGAAATAATAATAATAATAATAATAATAATGGCAATGATACACTCAAAAATATGAATACAAGGAGAGTGCAGTGCAATATGTGATGATACAGTGCAGAATGTGACCAATGCAGAAAAGTAAAATCCACAATTATCCCTTGGACCACCGGATCTCATCAATATATTTAATAATTTATGTATGCATTATACGAATTTAAGGACGATGCCACATCAAATATAAGTAGAAAATATGCGGGCTAGTATGAAGGATTTACCCGGATAATTAAGGGTGAAGAATTCCCTAAGAATATTCTTTCCAAGCTCTCAAGAACTCAACCTTCGTGAAAATATGTGAAAATAATGAAGTTGCAAATATTTAACTGCTAGGGATTCCTTTTTCTCAAACACGGGGATCCTGTAGTGATCGCGGGACCACACTCAGCTGGGCTATCGTGATCGCAGTGGCCTCCTCACAAATGCGAAAAAAGATCTCAATGGGTCCCAACTAAACTTTTATCACGATTGCGGAGGGTTGCTCATGAAAGTGATGGTTAAAACTCAGACCTTTGCGAACGCAATTCCCTAATCACGAATGCGAAGAAGGTCTGGTAGCTACACGAGCAGCTGAAAACTAGCTATTTACCAGGTTCAAAAAGTCCCCAAATGGACCCTCAGGATTCATTTAGAATCTCGTGAACACAAACCAAATATGCTACCCAACTAGAAATGACATTCTGGACTAAACAGAATTATCAAAATAACTAACAGAGGCCAAGTTGATAAAATCTTGACCAAAGTCAATACTTTGTCAATTTTTCATAAAAGTTAGCCAAGTACCCAAAACAAGTCTAAAATCCTCGAAACCTGAACCAAAGGTTCTACTAGTTAAAAATCCATGTTTTAAAACTAACAATGATGACTGAATTCTCATCCAAACTCGTTTACCCTGAACATTGACCAAAGTCAAACATTTCAACTTTAAGTGTTTCAAAATAGGAAAACTCTTCTAAAACCTGACAAAACTATGCTACGCCATGTATATGCTCATATTAGATTTGTAGAACCATATGTGCCTATGATTTCTTTGCTCTAAGACCTATGTCGCTCACTAATGATGATGCTGAACATTTATGACATGTCTATACTCAAAACGACTCTCTATTCATGATTTATGTGTTTGATATATGGAGTATTCGTGCCTACTATAATTTACTTCATAGGCCCCACCTTTGAGTAACAAGGTCACTCTAAGTATAAGTCGAGATTAAATAATATCCCTTTCATTCCTGATGCACATGCCCAAATTAATGATGTTCAATTGATAATCCATGTTTATGATCAAGAGTTAGGCCTCTTGTCATGACCTAACCTATCAGGCCGTGCGGGCGCCTTCTCTATGCACCTAGATAGACGAACCCTACCACCCGTCCAATAGGTAAATGAGGAAAAACTCAAATATAACCATAAAACATTCATTTTAATACATGAAAACTTTACAACCTTTTTACAACTTTAAAACACCCTCCCTAGGACCTAGTCAAAATAAGTACAAGAGCTACTACAGGATTTACGCAGAAAATGTAAATGAGATACAACTTCCGTCATGGAATCAAAGGACATAAGCTGCTGGATATCACCCTCATCATGTACCTATGAAACATCACCAAACCCTGCAACCAGACTATACCAAAAAGGTATAGCAAGAGTAGAATCAGTATAAATACACGTACTGGTAGGCATCATCGGTCGACCCGAATCCACTCCTACCATCATATAAGAAAATTAGGGAAAGCATGAAAATAACCATTATAATTCAACCCTCCAACATCGCATCACCCTTCTAAACTACAATCCAAACCTCAACCCTTCCTGGTTCTTCCGCTGCCAACTCCCTCATTTTAAGACTTCCGAGTCCCACTAACCTTAGACTTCCCAAGTCACACTAGCCTTAGACTTACCAAGTCATGCTAGCCTTAGACTTCCCAAGTCACACTA
Source organism: Jaltomata sinuosa (assembly GCA_003996215.1). Taxonomy (NCBI): domain Eukaryota; kingdom Viridiplantae; phylum Streptophyta; class Magnoliopsida; order Solanales; family Solanaceae; genus Jaltomata; species Jaltomata sinuosa. Next base: position 71,989 of record QJPP01000786.1, read on the forward strand.
GACTTAGACTTCCCAAGTCAC